>JAFELO010000264.1:1406199-1429298 GCA_017140195.1 Eumaeus atala | reverse complement strand
AATATAAATGCTGAATCTTACTTTTTGAGGAGGAACTTGGAACTTATGGAGCGCAACGCATCGATATAGTAATTATGTGGATGTTTATATGTTTATGGATATCGTTAGTCGTAAAAAGAATTCAATCGCACGTTTAACCTTACTCTATAAAAAATGAATTTTTATCTCCGTTTTATTGACGTTTACACACACCTCTAATATTTTGGAATTCGTACCCCCACGTTAATGAAATAGAGGATACAGTGAACAAATCTCTATTCGTATGATTATAATTTATAAAAAAAAACACACTTACGCTCTGTAAGCTGAATTTAAACCTAAAACTTAATATAACGACCTATAACCTAACACTTTTCAACATTAATTTGATCATAAGTTATTATTTTTATAGTAAAGGGGGGCAAAAGGACTGTCGAAGTTCTTAGACGATTACCAACAAAATAATAATGCGGATGTCTATGGGTAATAAGGGTTGCGTACCATTATCTAAACAGCTATAATATTTTCTGTTTTTTAATATCTTATATATAACGGCAACAGAAATACATCATCTGGAAAATTTAAACTGTCTAGGTAGTCTAGCGGTTTGGTAGATGTAGCCTGTTGACACCCAGACACACAAACGGACAGGGAGTCCTATTAATAGGGTACTGCTTTCACGCTCTGAGTACGGAACCCTAAAAGGGAGGCTTAATTTACTAATAGACAATAATAAATAATACCACATCATCGGCTGCAATTATACAAGGCGTTGGTCCGACCGCATATGGAGTACTGCTCTCACCTTTGGGCCGGTGCCCGCAACTATCAACTCGCCCCGTTTGACCGTATTCAACGTAGAGCGACTCGAATCGTTGACGAACAGCTTGTTTCCGTGCAGCTTAATCTTTTGGCATTACGAAGAGATGTTGGCTCGCTCTCCATCTTCCGAGGTCCGAGGAATTGTTCGGATTAATACCAGCAACGGAATTTCACACTCGGACATCACGGTGGAACTCTAAGTTCCACCGTCACTATATTAATGTCCCAAAGCTTACAACTATGCGTTTCAAGCGAAATTTCCTACCACGCACAACTTCGATGTAGAACCAGCTACTACCGTCGGTATTTCCGAACCGATACGATATGGAATTCTTAAAGGACGGCAAGGCGCCTTCATAAACTCGGGTCATGCGGATGTCTATGGGCGGCAGTAGTTACCTTCCACCTGCTCGTCTGCCCCTTATCCTATAAAAAAATAATAGATGTAGAAACACTGATCCTTGGCAATTTAATAATTTCCAAATTAGTACCTACTAATAGTTAAAACACTTATAAAGTCTAAAGTGTTGGAGCGAATCTGTTAGTTTTATTTCAAAAGCCTTTTACGTGCATTTCTTAAGGTTTCTGTTACTGGAAAATTATATTTCAACTTCAGTCTAATTGCTAATTTACCAAGTTTCCTCTCAAATAATGTTATTTTATGAAAAATAACATTTTAGAATCTGAAGGATTCCTTTCCACTTTTTATAATTGCTTTTAAAGTGTCTTATAGCTGATTCACGTATTAAAAATAAAAAATAAAAAAATAAGCGTAACTGGTATACAAGTCTTTGGTGCATTACATTACATAGTTTCATTGGAAAAAAATAGATATAGTAATCGATAAGTCTAGTTCTTTTTGTCTGTCGCGATACATACAGTTTTCTCATGTAACTCGCCAACTTTGAGACAGTGCAATCCGCAGAGGTTTCCTTCTTGCCCCTGTTGGGAATAAATGTTTTTTTATGTCCAGTGGTCGGACCGGTACGCCGCGTATTTTCCTTTCTTTATAGAATAGGGGGGCAAACGTACAATCGGAGCTTATTTACGACTATCGACGCCCATTCACATAATTACTATGCCGATGCGTCAATCCCCCCCCCNNCCCCCAATGGGCTACCGGCTACACATAAACCGCACGAAACGCGACACTGAAGATGTTAGGGAGTGGTAATTCCCCGGTCGTGTCAGCCCAATTCCGTTGCATAGGAGGATGTAGTGTCAACCGAAATGCGTGGCACTACCTCTTCCTATGCAGCATAGCATTATCTCTTCCTTGAACCCGGTTGTCTCCTTTATTCACTTGACAGCCACATTCGGCTAGGACGACATCAACATCCAACAGCTCTTAATTTCAACATTAAACCCTAAAATAAAATTTATGGAATGGTGCATTCTCTAACTGTTTTATTATTAAAAAATCAAAGATTAAGTAAAACAATTACGCGAGCCTTCTTTAATTACTATATAACTTAATTTGCAAAGGGTTGATTGACTTGAAAATGAAAGTATGAAAGGTCTCTGAGGATCTTTATATTAATTTGATTTCTTAAAAAAACTTCATGATTTTATTAGTAATACGAAGTGTGAGCAGCAAGATCTATTAGTCAAATTTAGAGTTCGAAGTTCAGAAATAATGTTATTCTTATATACTTCGAGCTCGAAATGGAAGTAGACATAGTTTTTTTCTGGCCTGTATTGCCAAAACGGCAAACTTAGTCTATTTTAATTCCCGTGTATAGGGAAAACTTATAATCGGCGGAGACGCCCATAAGAGTTATGCAAAGACGTTGCACTCATTCCCCATTCCCTACAGTGGGCCACAGGAAACTCACAAATGAAATACGACAGTTTATCTGTTATTTAAAAAAATAATATCATCGAGAAGCACCTGGTCATGCGGGTCCGATTCAGCTTCATTGCGGGAATAGCACTTCCTACGTACCACGAATAAATTATGTCAGGGCTAGCATTGAACTCATTTTTTGAAATGTCGAGTCATCCTTATTCCAACGCAGAAGCTATAAACGCCCTAGATCACATCGTTTGCTATGGGCACGAAGTCGACCACACGATCACCCTCAGGGAGAACCGAGCCATCGTCAGCTGGATCAGGCAAGCTCGCAACGCCGTTTTAAGTGGCTACCACTGCCATATTTAAACCCCGTTCCCTCGGGATAGTAACAACACATACATTTACACAAACATCTGACTAATACCAAGCGTATGGAGAGTTTTAAAAATTTCATTTCGCTCCATAATTATGCTATTTGAGTTAGGTATTACTTTGTGTAATGCAATAACGGCGATTCTCTTTTCTTTACCTCTCGACTCCATTCTAATATCGCAATATGTTGTACCAAAACGAGAAAACAAATCGTATTAATTTTTTTTTTTTTAATTTTTAATTGTAACAGTGTTTTCTGCCAGTATAAATATATCGTCTATTAATGCCAGATAGGCTAGTACTTAATATTATTAAGGACTACACACCTAATCGACACTTCAGATACCTCAGATATCGGGCAGATGGCACACTGTCCTCCTTGCGCCCCCTCCGAGCCGGAGTCCCCCAGGGCTCTGTATTATCTCCAAACCAGTATTGGCTATACTCGAGAGATATACCGCACCATCCCATGGTAGTGGTAGTCTAAGCTCAGTCCCCTGACTGAGAGTGGAATACCCTTGTTCCACGTAATCTCTAGGGAGTTGTTACTGCTCTCGGTGAGTGGTACTCACGACGGAGAATAGAGAGAGATCTGAAAGGAGTAGAGCCATATGATTGGTGGGGCAGCTGACGGCGGCACTTAGCACAACAATGCTAGATACATCATTTCTTAACACAAATACCCCAATCAAATTCTGTGAAGTACCTTGGAATCACTCTTGATTGTGCTCTCACCTTCAAAGAATAACCGAAATCGGTAATATAGCGCGGTGCATCTTACATAAGTTTTATTACCTAATAAGTGCTAAAAGTAAGATATATCTTAGGAACATGCTTATGCTCTACAAAGTCTGTATCCGCCCAATACTGTCATGTTCCGTAAAAATATTAGCTCGCTCTTGACCCTCTCACATAAAAATTTTGCAAAAGCAGTGGGCTATGGTCCAAACTGTGTGACTATCATCGGTCGTTTTCCCAGATGCGTTCCGTCGGAGTAATACGACCACATCACTAGTACTGTCAAACATTTTCTGCAAACACGCTCTCAGGCACGGCCATGGATGATGTAGGAACACGCCGACGTCCCTGGTGTCAGATGCGAAACAACCCAGACTCTCGTCTAGTCAGACAGTAGCACACGCGTTCGCCTACGTACAGTCCGTACACCTTTAGAGCAGGGCAAATTACAATACGATTCGAGATTAGCCTAGCTCAAATAGTGCCGCCGTGCCTGTTAGGTATTGCGAGACTACCGCGCGTGAGTTCTTTCACTCGTCTGAGGGTGAAGGGGGGTACGGGCCCGTCATAGTCGTGATCCTCTCCATAACCAAACGTTCATGTCAGCACCGAGGCTACTTTAGCCACCGCACGTGAGCTGCCCCAGACGTCACATTCGGGAGAGGAGGGACCTCTTAGTCCCTCTGGCTATGATAATAATAGTTAAATTAGCTGTTACACATATATAGAAGAGCACATCGAGAAGAAGCATCTCTCCCATCTGCGGGAGAGAGGGGAGTCGGTCCCTCTTAAGACCCAGACCATACCCAGTCACGTCGTCAGACGAGCACTTATCGCTATCCAATGAAGTTGTATTGGGCGACTCTTCGCTTTTATTGCACAAGTTCAGGTCCGGAAAAAAGATTATAGCATTGTAGAAACATGTTATGCATTCAGTTTAATTGTAGAAACATGTGATGCATTAAGTTTAACTCACTTTCTCTCAGTTGTATTGTTGTTAACATAATGCTCCATTATACGTTGCTGCTCGCATTCGTGCAAGCTCCTCGTGTTGAACAACATGTCATACGAACAAGTAGTGCAGTATGTATGAGATAATGTTCCTTTGTTTATTATCTTCTAGTACATACTTACAAAGGCGCCTTTCATATCTCACTTATTCGCGGAAGTTTTCTCACACATATGTATGAAGTTAAACGATGTATTAGAAAGGAACCCCTACATGGATATGACCTCTTTCTTGTATGTATGTATTACTGCCAAGATCTTTTTTCGGGATCTCGTAGAAAAATCAAGCTGAAATTCATGGCGTATACGCCTGTATATCTATCTTCAACCTCACGAGGCACAGAAAACATTATACTTCTAAGTCAATGTTGTCAAAAGGTACAGCCATGTGCATATTTTCTATAAAATAACTATAACCTACTTATAGGGAATGCACATGCGATTAACGTAGTGTCATCGAATTTGCCGAAACGTAAGAACGTACTGAACAAATAAAGGAATAAATCCGAATATTTGAAAATTATAGATATACACCGCGTTATAAAATTATGGCTGCAGTTCATTTCATGTGTTTTTTTTACAGTTTTGTATATACATGTAGTTGTAAATTAGCTGATTACATGTAATTTTATATTTTTGCCACATATTATCCGAAAGGCTGGTTTTGTGCAACTATAAAGGCGACACTCGGTCATTCAGGTATGTCCTTGACGTATCTAATTTGAGGTCCTTTTTAAAATTATTCTACCCTTTCGCCATTATATTTATCATTTATATTATTATTCAATTTTGAACTTTTGACCATTTTTTTCTATTATTCTATAGAAAATGAATAGCGTTAATGAACGTATAAAATGTAGATCCATCTTAATAGAGAACCAAGAAAGGAAGGATGAACTATGGGGGATGTACGGAAGCTAATAATTTTTAGACTTAAGTAAGATAAAAGAGCATGTCATAGACAAGCTGCGTAATTTCGTGTCTAAGAATTTTAAGGGACCAAAGGTCTATCGGTACGATGGTCCATTCGTATATTTGTAATTAAGTAGTGCCCTTTGTGCAAGTACAAGGTATATATGCGGGTGAAATTACCCTTGGTACATTTCAGCCTAACCGGCCCGGCACGACCGGGTAGGTACCTCTAGTTCTCAGGATACTGATTTAAAGGCGGTGGGTACGCTATCGGGTTTCTTGTAAAAAGCCGGTGATATATATGAGTAGTGGGGTAAAGGAGGGCACCACATCTGTCACTCTCGAGAATCGAATGGATGACACTCATTAATGAAAGGTCGGTGAAAAAAACCTTAGGTGAAATTGTCTCTATTTGTAGAGATCCATCGCTATCGCTCTTCAAACATTGCTTTAGTTCTCTCCTCAAAGTCTGTCTACTTATACCGACCCATTGCTATCGCTCTCCAACCTTTCTTCAGATCCATCCTCGAATTCTCTCCACTTGTACCGCCGACTCATTGCTATTGCTCTCCAATCTTTCTTCAGATCTCTCATTTAGTTCACTCCATGTATACAGACCCATTGCTATCGCACTCCAACCTTTCTTCAGACCTCACCTCTAGTTTTCTCCACGTGTACAGACCCTTGCTATCGCTCTCCAATCTTTCTTCAGATCTCTCGTCAAATCCTCTTCAATTGTACATATCACTATTCTCCTTACTCTGTTTTCTCTCTTCAGGTGATATTTTAACTTCCTAATCTGTCCTCCGTTACGACCTTTTCCATTTCTAGGATATAACTGCGTCACTTTTAAGTATGTTTCTCTTAACCACAACCACATAAACACGCCATAAAATGTACATTAATGTACCAAGAGCACCTCTAACAAAAATGTTAAATTTCAAGGATACGTAATTTCCTGGGCCCTTTAGAAATCACTTTTTCATTAACGGACAAAGGGACGCTAAGGAAATTGTAGTTATAAATGAAAAGCCCAAATGTGAAAGGGTAGAGTAATTTTAAAAAGGACCTCAAATTAGATACATTAAGGACATACCTGGATAACCGAGTTTCGCCTTTTCAGTTGTACAAAACCAGCCTTTTTTTATTTTTGCCACATATTACCCATATGCGGCAAAAATATAAAATTACATGTAATCAGCTAATTTACAACTACATGTATATACAAAACTGTAAAAAAAACACATGAAATGAACTGCAGCCATAACTTTATAATGCGGTGTATATTTATAATTTTCAAATATTCGGATTTATTCCTTTATTTGTACAGTACGTTCTTACGTCTCGGCAAATTCGATGACACTATCTCAATCGCATGTGCATTCCCTATAAGTAGATTATAGTTATCTTGTATAAACATTGACTTAGATGTCTCTCGTGAGGTTGCAGATACGCCTGTATACGCCAGGAATTTCAGCTTGATTTTTCCACGGGATCCCGAAAAAAGTTATTGGCAGTTATGCATACACGTAGTAGGACGTAGTATCATACGTAGAAGGACGTCATATCCATGTCAGGGTTCCGCTTCTTCCTTTTCTATTACATCGTTTTACTTCATACATATGTGTGAGGAAGCTTCCGCGAATAAGTGATATATGGAAGGCGCCATTATAAATATGTACTAGGAGATAATAAACAAAGGAACATTATCTCATACATACTGCACTACTTGTTCCTTTGACATGTTGTTCAACACGCGGAGCTTGCACGAATGCGAGCAGCAACGTATAATGGAGCATTATGTTAACAACGATACAACTGAAAGAAAGTGAGTTAAACTTAATGCATCACATGTTTCTACAATTAAACTGAATGCATAACATGTTTCTGCAATACTATAATGTTTTTTCCAGACCTGAACTTGTGGAACAAAAGCGAAGGGTCGCCTAATACAGCTTCATTGGATAACGATAAGTGCTCGTCTGACGACGTGACTGGGTATGGTCTGGATCTTAAGAGGGACCGACTCCCCTCTCTCCCGCAGATGGGAGAGATGCTTCTTCTCGATGTGCTCTTCTATATATGTGTAACAGCTAATTTAACTGTTATTATTATCCCCGAATGTGACGTCTGGGGCAGCTCACGTGCGGTGGCTAAAGTAGCCTCGGTGCTGAAATGAACGTTTGGTTATGGAGAGGATCACGACTATGACGGGCCCGTGCCCCCCTTCACCCTCAGACGAGAGAAAGAACTCACGCGCGGTAGTCTCGCAATACCTAACAGGCACGGCGGCACTATTTGAGCTAGGCTAATCTCGAATCGTATTGTAATTTGCCCTGCTCTAAAGGTGTACGGACTGTACGTAGGCGAACGTGTGTGCTGTTGTCTGACTAGACGAGTGTCTGGGTTGTTTCGCATTTGACCCCAGGGACGTCGGCGTATCCCTACACCATCCATTGCCGTGCCTGAGAGTTATGTGGTCGTATTACACCGATAGAACGTATCTGGGGGAACGACCGATGATTGTCACTCAGTTTGGACCAAGGCCCACTGCTTTTGCAAAATCTTTATGTGAGAGGGTCAAGCGCGAGATAATATTTTTACGGAATATGACAGTATTGGGCAGATACGGACTTTGTAGAGCATAAGCTTGTTCCTAGAGTCAGTTCCAGAGAGAGAGTTATTTTTAGCACTTATTAGGTAATAAAGCTTATGTAAGATGCACCGCGCTATATTACCGATTTCGGTTATTCTTTGAAGGTGAGAGCACAATCAAGAGTGATTCCGAGGTACTTCACAAAATTAGATCGGGGTATTTGTGTTAAGAAATGATGTGTCTAACGATGTTGTGCTAAGTGCCGCCGTCAGCTGCGCCACCAATAATATGACTCCACTCCTTTCAGATCTCTATTCTCCGTCGTGAGTACCACTCACCGAGAGCAGTAATGACTCCCTAGAGATTAGCGTGGAACAAGGGTATTCCACACTCAGTCTGGGGACTGAGCTTAGATTCATGTACCGGGTGGTATCGTCTCCGAACATCGCCAGATCTACCATGGGATAGTGCGGGGGATCTCTCTTGTATAGCCAATACTAGTTTGGAGATAATACAGAACCATAGGAGACTCCGGGTCGGAGGGGGCGCAAGGAGAAATGTGTGCCCTCTGCCCGATATCTGAGGTATCTGAAGTGCCGATTAGGTGTGTAGTCCTTAATAATATTAAGTACTAGTCTTTCTGGCATTAATAGACGATATATTTGTACTGGCCAAAAATACTGTTACAATTATTTTCTTTTTAATATTAATTCTGTCATTTTTACACGATTTGTTTTCCCATTTTGGTACAACATTTTGCGATATTAGAATGGAGTCGAGTGGTTAAGAGAACAGAATCGCTGTTATTGCATTACACAAAGTAATACCTAACACAAATAGCATAGGTATGGAGCCAAATGAATTTTTTAAGACTCTCCATACGCTTGGTATTAGTCAAATGTTTGTGTACCGGGCCATTAATAGTTAGGATAAAAATTCCTCTGTTAGTGACAGTGAAATACCTGGCCGTCCACGTAGTATTCGTACTAAAATGGTGGTCAAAGTAGTATGGGAAAGAATTCGACGAAATCCTGTCCGAAAGCAAAAGATTTTATCTCGGGAAATGAAAATAGCACATAGAACCATGTCGCGTATTTTAAAAGATGACTTAGGACTTGCAGCCTATAATAAGCGTATTGGTCATTTTTAACTGATAAATTAAATATGAATAGGCTGGCAAAATCGAAACAACTACTGAAGAGCTACGCTAAGGGAGATTACGTAGGAAAACTTCAAATTTTTGTGGTTCATAGTTTAGAGGGACACAGTGGAGTGCTTTCTTATAAAAGATGGCCTTGCCTCCTTTTCAGGATCGCAACCTATCATTCCGAATTAATTGATAATTGAAAATTTTTGGATTTCTATTACAGGGGCTTAAAAATATTTCCTGTAATATTAGGATGTCAATGTTGTGTTTCTCTAAGCGAGCACTGATCTCGAGTTTTTTTTTGCGGATAGTGTTCGCATTGAACGTTACTATCCCGAAGGAACGGGGATTAAATGTGGCAGTGGTAACCACTTAAACGGCGTCGCGAGCTTGCCTGATCCAGCTGACGATGGCTCGGTTCTCGCTGAAGGTGATCGTGCGGTCGACTTCGTGCCCATAGCAAACGATGTGATCTAGGGCGTTTGTAGCTTCTGAGTCGGAGTAAAGATGACTCGACATTTCAAAAAATGAGGTCCTCGCTAGCCCTGACATCATTTATTCGTGGAACGTAGGAAGTGTTATTCCCGTAATGTAGCTGAATCGGACCGGCGTGACCAGGTGCTTCTCGATCACATTACATTTTAAATAACAGTTTTGCTGAATTATTTCATTTGTGAGTTTCCCGTGGCCCATTGCAAGGAATGGGGAATAAGGGCAACGTATTTACATAACTCGTATGGGCGTCTCCGCCGATTACAAGTTTGCCCCATACATGGGTATTAAAATAGACTATGTTTGCCGCTTTGGCAATACAGCCCAGAAAAAAACGATGTCTTCTTCCATTTCGAGCTCGAAGTATATAAGAATAACATTATTTCCGAAAAGAATCTTGCTGCTTACACTTCGTATTACTAATAAAATCATGAAGTTTTTTTAAGAAATCAAGTTAATATAAAGATCCTCGCAAATTAAATTATATAGTAATTAAAAAAGGCTCGCGTAATTGTTTTACTTAATTTTTGATTTTTTTAATAACATAATGTAAGAAATTAATTAATATATATATATATAATTTTTAAGAATAATTAGGAAGGACAAGTTGTGCTAGCGTCGAGCTGAAAATTGGAAACTTTAATTTCCTTTGAGTTTTCCGTGCACCGAATGAACTGAAAATGTGTAGAGCCACATTCATGCTGTTATTGACTTACTGGTTCTTTGTTTGATTCCAGGCTTAATTCAGCACAGTTTTAGTTCCATTTAAGGATCACACTATATTGGTTCACCCCCTGTTTCTCCTATAATCAAGGTTATTTCTCACCTTTGGCTTGTGCTATGATACCACTGATACATTTTAATGCCTAGGCACGTAGATAAGTAGTGCACTTACTTGGGCAACTAAAGCATGCAATATAAAATAAAAAACCAGAGGGGAGCGGGTTGGAGTCCGCTAAGACGGGTTTCGCAGCAGTCCCCACCATGGTTCAAGCCTTGTCGTGGCGGTGGGGCTTAGTAGTCTGGGGTGAACACAGGCGAAACCAATTGAACCGAGGGGGATCTTTGCACCCCTCTTATAAGAAGAGGGGGCTTCAAGATCAGGAGAAGGAATCGCTCTCGGTACCCCTCTTATAAGAAGAGCAACAGGAGGTGGCGCTTCTGCGCAAGGGGCAAGGGGCGAGGATGGGAACCTCACCCCATTGCACTGTCCCAAAGTCGGTGGGGTTGTCCTGTAGTACTGGGCAACCCCGTCTGTGGAGCTGGAGTTGGTCCCTTAGGGGGCTGACTAGCCGTCGAGGTGCCCTGATGATTGTTGTTCCGGGGCACCTCACCATGGGCGGCACTGATGGCACTCGCGGTGGTTTTTGTGGGTATTCGGCACTATCATGTGCCGCGAGTCCCACACACCACTGGGCCCCACCCAGGGCCGGTGAAGGCGCGTAAATGCGTTTCCCCGCGTCACCAAAAAAAAAAGTTTTCGCAGCAGTAAGACAAAAAATCGCATGTACCTTAAACTTCCAAACCGATTAGTTCAAGCTAACTTTCGACTTAAGTTTTCTTTGTTTTTCAAAAGTCCTCGATAGTACAAAAGTTAAAGTTATAACTATTTTACTTCTAGATGGAAATATCTCACATACAAAATATTAACATAATTGAAACGATATGTTTTGTACAGATATGTTTCTGAATGGTGTGTAATGTACAAACTATATCAAAGGAATAAATATTTATATGATTGTATCACTCAGAAGGCCGCCACGTCTGATTGGAACTGGACTGGCCACGTCTTACACATGTCTGAGGATTTCTGGGATAAAAAACATGCCATAAAATCGATCGATTTGGGGCCCCAGAATGTCCGCCAACGATACAACAGACCCTGACGGCGATGGCGCGATGAGCTGGAATTCTATGAGAAGGATTGGTCCAATCTAGCTCTAAGCAAAGGGGTGTGGCAAGAGAATAGAGAGGCCTTTGGCACTGGCCATTATTTATAATTATCATTTATTATAATTAGTGGCCTACTGTCTCCCACTACTGAGTTGGAAACAGTAGGCCACTAATTATAATAAATACGTGCATATGTATATAATCTGTCGTTTCGATTGCAATAAAACTAATTTTACGGATTTTATCGCGGTTTATTAAATTATTTATGTAGTCCGACGTTTCAGAAGCTTTACAGCAACCATTGTCACGGGTGGACTAAGATGTCAGATATCCTGCGTTAATCGGAACAAATGAAATTATAATTCTTCGGGTACTTTTAAAAACTTGGTACATCAGGACATCTGTCAGCCGCGATAAAATCCGTAAAAGTAGTTCTATTATAATGACTAACATTCGCGTAAACTTATGGCATCAATATGTGAACCTGTCGTCTCGAATTACATGGAGCTTACTTAGCATTTAGAAAGACCTATTCAATGACGTCTCTCACGGGTATACCTTGATGAAAAAAAAATAGCACAGTAATACATGTATGGAGCGCCAATCAAAACAATTTAAATTCTAACCTTAACTCTATTAATAAAATTATTAGGGGAGCAACTCACATTATTCACCCTATTATTCATATCGTTCCTTTTGACGTGTGAAAATAACGCTCAAATCGGATATGTTATCCTTCTAGAAAAATGAGACGCAATGCATGTGAAGCCAATATTCACTGCTAAACTATAGTATTGACAGCGACATAAATTAACCTTAAGGTGTGAAAAGGATTTGCACTAAAATATGTATTTGAAACAATTCATATTCATTTCACATAGCACGTATTCCATTTTCAAATTATTTATTTCGACCGTAATACGCCTAGTCTTGCAATTGTCTATGGGCAGCGGTAGTCACTACTCCGCTTACAGCGCCTCTCTGGTTTCGGCGTCCACGCCGAGCAGGATCAACCTTTTCCTCGCTCTCAGTGATCTCTTTCTGTTTCATGTTATGTCCCTCCGTGTTAAGTCTTCGCCCTCGCTGATACGACTACAGGTAGTGTAAAGTCGTGTCCAATGATCTCTATTAAGGCCTGCCATTTGGCATCCCACGCAGGACATACTGCGAGAGTATGCTGGGCAGAATCCTTATCACAAATAAATCACAACAACCAATTTACTGAGGGTGAGGTCAAAAGTGGTATTGCCTCTATTTCGTCCAATGTTACGGGTGGAGATGGGATAAAATGATTCCTCCAATTATTGATATTCTGGCTTTTGTACTTACTTATAGTTTTTATGTTTCTATTGCTACAGGTGTAATTCCGAGTACATGGAAGGTACCCATAAATTCGTTTAATGTTATCATCCCATATCAGTGTTACCCTTTTTGTCTAAAGTTCTGAAGTGCTTATTCCACCGTCAGCCCACAAATTTTGTAATGAAAACCAATATTCTTAGTTCCTTTCACTCGGGTTTCCGTTTGAGCTATAGCACTACTACTACTACTGCATTAATTAAAATTACCGATGACACCCGAACAGGTGTGGATAGTTAAACATTTACTGTACTTATATGTACTTATATTTCTAGATTTCAGCAATGCATTTAATACTATCGATCGTGATGTACTAATAACTATATTACAATCATTTCATCTATATCCATCTACGATTGAATGCCTATGTTATGATAGATTATTGGACATCGACCTAATGAAAATTTGGGAAAAATACTCTTGTCGGTCCTCTATTACTGTAGATATTCCGCAAGGGGGCAATTTATTACACTTTATAATTCTGTATTCGTCAAGCGAAGAGCATAAATACATAATCCTTAAAGGCCGGAAACGTGTCTGTAAGACGCCTAATCTTGCGAATGTCGTGGTGGCGCTTATGGCACTCGCGGTGGTTTTTGTAGGTATTCAGCACTGTATGTGCCGCAAGCTCCACACACCACTGGACCTCACACAGGGCCAGGGAATGCGTTTCCCGCGTGAACAAAAAGTCTTAAGTACCGTAAGGACTTGTGTTACAGGTACAAGACAATAGAAACATATTTAATTATTTTGTTTAATTTTAAGAAGCTGTATATGTTTATGATTTTATTATAGAAATACACATGACACGTAGCAAAACACCCAAGTCCTGGGCGAGATTCATACCCTATGCTGCCATTGGACCAGCCGGTTTGAAATACGAGGTAGTCATTGAGATATTCTCACAATAAAAAAGATATTATCATCCAATATTGCATTCAAACTTACTATGCAATAACTCACATGATGAATTGCGATTAGCCAAAACTAGCCACCTGCGCTTCTTCAAATACGAAAAATAAAAGAAATAAGCATAGACGATCCGTAACTCAGACATTCAGATATTAATCATAAAAATATCTGCATTTAATGGCATCGAATCGAATCGAACGGTCTTAGCCACTTTATGCTGACCTCCATAATTTTTCTCTAACTTTTGCGATATAAAATGTATAGTTGAATTCTGTTAAGCGTAAAATGTGGTCAGTGAATGTACCTTCCGCTTTGGTGAGTTCTTACTCGTGGTTGATGTAATGGAAAAATTAAAGGGATACGCCCTTGGCGAGCTAAATGTATTTCTCGGCTTTTAGCGAAGGCGCCTGTGTACTTTTCTTGTTGTTACTTTCATCGTCTTTCAGTACCAAGCACTCTATGAAAAAAACAATTTAACGCAAAAAATACGTATTTTGATAGTAATGAAAACTCGAGGATTTGATCCCACTGAATGCAGATATTCTTATTGTAACAATTATGTTTTGAAACTTAAATACTTTATAAGAAAGTATATCTGTCATCTTTGACTATAAGGCTTATTAATATTAGAAATCATTGCAATCGAATGTGTGGAGATTCCCAGCGACCATTTACCATATTACAAGTGAAGAAGAATGTGTGTTGCAGAAATGTCAATCTTTTTCCTTTTGGCGGTGGCGAGGATGGATATAATTGCGATGGCTGACGCTATCTGCCATCGCCAAACTATAGTTAAATAGTTCTTCCTCTTCAAAGAGAGAACCTACATATTCGTGTCACAATGAACGAATTAACATTTCATTAAACTCACCCCGTTCATGATTCCTTGCAGGCGCCATGTTTCATTCTTGTTTTGATCTTAAACTCTATGTAATTGTAACAGTATATATATTGCCTGATTTTAGTTGGCTCTTGAAGCAAAGAGAATAGGATTCTTATTGGCTGTGTGTTCCTTTTCAGAGCTCTACTCCTTTTAATTTTTATTTTTTTAACATAAGGAATGAAGGACGATCCGTGACGATAAGTGGTTATGGAACAATAACAATATATATATATATATAAATGACCATCCAAGTTGCAGTCGGGAGTCTCGGACAACTACCAGATAAGACTTCATACCCTCACCTTTTTACTAACCAATATCAAAAATTATATTAATCCCATTGTTGTTCTTGTACTATTTTAAGTCTGTCCTAGATTGTGAATGTGGAAAGACCAATTGAATAAATGTAAATAAAAGTTTAACACAACTCTTATAGTCTCTTTAACCCTCTGTTGACGCCTTTATAGAATTCTATATAGAATGAATTGTCACAATTAGCTGAGAGAACTGAGATTAATGCCTAAATGTCTGAGTTAACCACACTCACAGACTTGCTTCTCTTTATTTTTTTTATTTTTCTTTTATCTACCAGATGACAGATGAGCCAGTAAGATTCTGGAGTGGAGGCCGCGCTTAGGAAAACGAAAGGTTGACCCTTCAGCAGGTGGGAAGATGATCTCCGTGCAGTAGCCGCTCCAAGAGGGATACGAGTAGCAGGACATCGCTCGTCTTGGCGTTCATTGAAGGAGGCCTATGTGCAGCCCCACCATGGTTCAAGCCTTGTCGTGGCGGTGGGGCTTAGTAGCCTGGGGCGAACACAGGCGAAGCCACTTGAACCAAGGGGGATCTTTTCATCCCTCTTATAAGAAGAGGGGGCTTCAAGATCAGGAGGAAGAATCGTTCTCGGTACCCCTCTTATAAGAAGAGGGGACCTAAGAGCAACAGGAGGTGGCGCTTCTGCGCACGGGGCAAGGGGCGAGGATGGGAACATCACCCCATTGCACTGTCCCAATGTCGGTGGGGTTGCCCTGTAGTGCTGTGCATCCCCATCTGTGCAGGTGGAGTTGGTCCCTTAGGGGGCTGACTAGCCGTCGAGGTGCCCTGATTATTGTTGTTCCGGGGACCTCACCAAGGGCGGCACTGATGGCACTCGCGGTGGTTTTTGTGGGTATTCGGCACTATTATGTGCCGCGAGTCCCACACACCACTGGACCCCACCCAGGACCTGTGAAGGCGCGTAAATGCGTTTCCCCGCGTCAAAAATAAGGCCTATTTGCAGCAGTGGACCGATAAGGGCTTATAATGATGATGATTTTGATAAGTAAATCCATTATCATCCGAAATAAAGGTGAATCCTAGATAATTCAATATTTGAATTTTGGCGGATAACCTGCCTAGGTCGCTGGGAGACGATGGACGCAAGCAGTATGTGATCGTGTCTTATGGCGTTATATAAGGGATCCCTAAGTTCAGCATAAGGCGTGTATTCCATGATGTTTTTTTTTAATAGAGGAGGGGGGAAGCAATCGGAGTGTTGGTGCGACTACCGATGCCCATAGACATCCATATTCTTATTAGCATACATGCGTTGCCCTTCTTTCCTCCCCTCCAATGGGCCACCGGCTACGCATGAACCACGCAAAACTTCACGATATGGCTGTTACTTTACGGCAGTGCCATGTGAGCGAGAGGTATCCTCCTCGGTCGTGTCGACCCTATTCGACTGCAACGCAGCAAAACACTGTCTCTGATGATGATGATAACTAATTATCATTACAAAACATATATAAGTTTTGTAATGTAGATGGCAAATGGATTACCTCATAATAAACTGATAACTAACTCCACCAAAGACTAGGAAGGTGCTTTACACCCCCATAATATAATAGCATTACAATATATAATATACAACGTGTACTCAGTAGATAATGGGCCTAATGTTGCCCGAATAGTCTTTGAAAATTTGAATTTATTTATTTATTTATTTATATATATTACGTAGATCACCCAAATAGCTGTCCGGGGTACTTAACTTTTGTCGCGCGAGTTTCTATAGGTATCATGCGGTGACCATATTTTTATAAAAATATTTACTTTAAGTTCGGTGAAATGTACTATGGATATAAGCAATACTTTCGCTTAAACAATAACAAAACCGTATAGTTAGAATTTCAAGGTAACAAAAAAGGTCAAATTTTAAGCTTTAGCACTTATTTTTGACATAATATTCGGAATCAGAATCGAGTACTGAATACGCTCTGTGATTTTGTACAGTTTCTTATAAAAGAGCCTGCGTATAACGTGTAACATATTAAGACAATACACAATTTTTGAAAATGTTTCATCCAAAATGTACGCTCGCAATTAATAAAAGTTTGACAACTTAAATAAGTCGTAATGCTCACCTTCTGTTCGTACGGAAAGCTCGGCAAACTTCAGAGGAGAGTTGCATCTGTATATTATTTTTAAGCAGCATATTACGATAAAAATAATGTTATAAATTTGTAACACCTGGTTGTATAAATATACTAATAATATAAGACTGAAGAGTTTTTTTTTTTTTTGTATGAACGCGCTAACTTCAGTAAGAACTGGCGCCAATTTATCAATTATTTGCTGTTATTGCGATGAATATTTCAAGTGTCAAGAAAAGAGGAGGTATATATACCAAGACGCTACAACGAATAGGGCCGAAGTAATATTAGTATTGCCCAAATGCCTTTCTTTGGCTCTTATACTAAACTACATCATCAAATAAAGTTTATTTGTAAAATACTTCGATGACGATTTTTTTTTGTATTATTTCAGCGACATAAATCGATTATTTTGGAGTCTGTTCCATCAGAAATTACAAAGCCACGTAATAATAATATTTATAAAAGCGTTTATAGAGTATTTTTATATGTTCACAGCCTTTTGATAAAAGTCGCGATCACATTACATAATTATTTTCTTTATAGCATAAGGGGGCAAACGAGAAATTGGAGCCTTCTGACGACTACCGACATAGCCATGGACGTTTGCACGATTGTTACGCAGATGCGTTGTCCTCCGATCATCCCCCCATGGGCATAATAATTTGCTCGACATGCATTTTATATTATACAAGGCTCTAGAGCGGTGGTCGCATTTAGATTTAGAACGAGCAGCTGTTCAATAATTGACCGAGTTCTGTGTTCAGTTAGATATAATATGCTTAACCAAGCTTTCTATAGTGCAAGGGGCAAACGACTAGTCGGACATTTTTGGGGACTACCCACACCTATAAAGGTTCTCATAGTTACTATGTAGGCTTCTTGTACTTCCTCCTCTAATCCTATGGGCCACCGGAAACTTAATAATCCTACGAAGCGTCATATTATATTAGTGAGAGGTACCTCACCAGTCAGCCCTGTTTAGCTACAATGTCGCATGTCCTAATAAGCTTATAAAAATACTTTTATTGATGTTTTAGAGAAATGTAATTGGTCTTCCTAAGCATCAACATTTTTCGTAATTTTTAGAATAAAACGCACTGTGCCAAAACAACTAAATGTCTACCCTTCAACTCGATTAACCTTATCTGATCACCAGCAGAAGCTCACCTACGTTTTAATCTGTGTTATATTTATCTCGTAATATTAATTAAAGTTGGAGCAAACGATGGAGCTCTTCAGTTTAGGCAAGCGTTTAAACACCAACTTGAGTCTAGAAACTTCATAATGGAACAAGTCAGAACAAGTTTTATCGTGCCGTTAAATATAAAGCTAATTTTATCAAAAGTATTCATCATTCATTATCAGCCCTGCTGGACATAGACCTCTTTCAATGAAGGCCCAGACGACCGATCTCCTGCTACTCGCATCCTACCCGGACCTGCTACTGCACGGAGATTGTCTTCCCACCTGGTGATCGGTTGACCAACACTTCGTTTTCCTAAACGCGGCCTCCACTCTAGAACCTTACTGGCCCATCTGCCTTCTATTAAATAAAAGAAAAACAAAAGTAATAAAGATAAGCGAGTCTGTGAGTGTGAGTTAAATCAGACATTTAGGCATTGTATATCGATATCGGCTGCTTTAGTTCTTTGTCTTTTGACTTCGTTACGAATTCTGTCGGACAGAGAAACAACCTACATAGCACATTCCATGGCCCGTTGACCTACCGCAAACTTGCGGACAAGTCCTACATTAAGAGGCCATGCATCGACCCCGTTGGCTATTACGGAGAGAACGCATTGTCAAGCTCTGCGGTAAATCAAAAGTGTTACAATTATTGACTAGATGAGTTATGCAAATGTCAAAGGTTAAAATAAATCGCGGACTGCGTTCGAAATAATGAAGTGTTCAAGCTATATATGAAAAAGTGTCTGTGTAAATGATGAATGTGGATAAATTAAGGCAGGTGTGTTAGGATCATGATATGTCCCCGCCATGGTCCAAGCCTTGTCGTAGCGAAGGGGTTAACGAGCCTGGGGTGGACCCAGGCGAATTCAGTTTAACCGCGGGAGTTGTTTACACCTCTCTTATAAGAAGAGGGAACAAACGAACAGCAGGAGGAGGCGCTTTTGCGCACTGGCCATGGGGCGAGGATGGGAACCTCATCACATTGCACTGTCCCAATGTCTGTCAGGTTGTCCTGTAAGGCTGGATAACCTCCATCTGTGGAGATGGAGTCGGCGCCACCACTAGACCCAACGCAGGGCCGGTGAAGGCACGTAAATGCGTTTCCTCGCTTCAACAAAAAAAAGGATCGTGAAATGTGGAAGTCCGTGTATTCTTCGTACCTCATTAGATTAAGATTAGATACAGACATGGTTGTAGATGATGTTGTTAAACTAGCTTTATGAAAAATTTGTAGTTTATAGTAGGAAAGGACCAACGAATAATCAGAGCCCACTATACGATTTCCCCCTTAAATGGAAACAGAGATTTTACATTGGCCGATCCAGTGTTCTATCGGTCCCGGAAAAAAAATATACTGACATTTAATTACTAAAACATCAAGAGACACAGTCAAAGATGCGAAAAATGTAAAATTATGAACTGTAGAGACAACATTAATACATGTACGTAAGAAAAAAATATATAAATGTACATTTATTGTACAGATGTACATTTATATTTTTTTTGCGGATGCTTCCGAGTAACATTTCAGTATGGAATCGTGTATCTTGTATTTTTAACAATTCAAATATAATAAATAATTCAACGACTATAAGGAATCTTATCTGGGCATGTGCAAGGGACCAATCCCTGGCAGTGGGCGGGTCAGGCACTCAGGAGAACAGATGGCAAATGGGCCATTAAGATTATGGAGTGGAGTGCGTCTAGGAAAACGATGTGTTGATCGACCGTTTACCAGCTGGGACGACAATCACCATGCAGTAACCGGTCCGGGAAGGATGCGAGTAGCAGGAGATCGGTTGTCTTGGCGTTCATGACTGATAATGAAAGAAATGGAGGGTCCAATATCGTTTTTTAGTGTCACGACGCAGATCTCGATTTAGAAGCCGCAAGTCCATACTCGTAAGGGCTATGGACTTAAACGATGAAAAAACGAACATGGCTTCGTCTTGATAGGTTTAAAATGGTATTTTTAGAAACTTGTAAAAATGTTATTGATTATTAGCGATTGCTCTACTAGTTGATATTAGATTTGTTAAAAAATAAGAAAATATAATTTGATCTCTAATCATAATCATTATCTTTTTCCTATACTTATTTATTTGTTTATCAGAATGATTTGTGTAATAATTTTTAAAGAAGTGATTTAACAGCCATTTTATTTTTAATGTAACTGTTTATTTGTTTCTATAAAATACTTACTAAACAGTCACAGACCGTTTCACTGTTTTCAAGCTGTCTGTAAAGGAAACGGTTTATTTTATGTGAGGTCTTGTACGAATACGTTATCTATATAATAGATGTATTTAATAATTAATGAATGAATTTAAAAGAAATGCTGGAATGGTGTATTTTAAAACTTGCTACAGTTGAAGACCATGTGCAGAAAGCTAAAGTTTTAATATAATGTGCATCCGATTTTCAATTTTAAATTAAACAAAGCATAACGCACACTTTGGCACTCAACATTGCCAAAGCATATGTAATACACGTAAGTGAAAATGCCTTTTCGTTTTTATTTTATTTAATTTGGGCGTAATTTTTGATAAAAAACTAATTTTCATTCCTCAAATCGAGCGAGTTTTACGAAACCCATCACCTTGGTTGCAAAGGCCACCAAGATGATGGGTTTCGTAATGAGAAACTCCAAGGAATTTCGTAATCCTAAAACCAAAATACTACTTTATAACAGCTTAGTTAGAAGTATAATGGAATACTGTATAGGTGTAGAGACCCCATTATTTAACCCATACTCTCAGGTTAGAAAGAATCCAGAAAAGGTTTATGTGGCACTTAGCGTTCTCTGTTGGTGAATCTAAGAAATTGACATCATATACCGCTCGACTGGAATATTTTTCTCGCTTTACTAGAACTGGTTTCCATGCTTTTGGCACACGAGCACGCACAAATTCTCGATGCTCTATTTCTGTATAAGATTATAAGGAACAAAATAAAATGTACTCCACTTTTGGAGCTGATAAATTTACAGATCCCAAACAGATAACCGCGACAACCAATAATGCCTCTATATTGCCAACCAAAGAGAATTGTCCTCGGTTTGACTTCTCCACTATGTGGAATGGTTAGAGTCACCAACTCCTGTAGCAAATTTGTGGATCTACACTTTGACATGCCTTTATATTTCTGTATGAATTTGTTAAAAAATATATAATATTATATATTCCGTTGTTATTATTTCCTAAAATTGTATTTATAGCTAAGTAAAATTGCATACTTTAATTTTTATTACTATTTAGAACCAAATTGACATACTAGCTAAAGGAAAATTTGCACAATTTTTTTTTTTATTTTCATTTTGTCTACTTATTATTTTTATTTGACTTTGGTGTATACTAAAATGAATTTTAACTTGTAATGTATGTAATTGGAATTGTACTTAACCGAGATAATATTTTCATATAATTGCAATTTTAAAGTATTGTAAGGTTTCACCTATGGACATGTTTTTTTTTTTATTTTATGTTGACATTGATTTTTTAAATTTTGAATTCTTTTTTAGATATTATTTTTTTAATGTACATAAATTTTATTGTTAGTAGAACTAATATTGTGTAACTGAATATTTCCTATGCCTCTAGGGAAAGTGTTAGTGTGAAACTTGCCGAAATAGTATTGTCACTTACGAATATCGAAATCTCGTGCATTATTTTAATGTTTAACTGTACTTTTTTACTATCTTGAAACATTTTATTCTTACTATCACAGTTATCTCATTGCAAGCTGAGATCGTCTCTAAGTAATTGTCACATGTTTAATTTATTCTTAATGTGCCTGTATTTTCATGAGCTCTTATTACATGTGTTCGAATGTGTGTGAACTTACTACTATTAAATAAACAAATAAACAAAAAAATAATACCGCCGTAAAGAGACATCTTGTTTGTTTGTGGGTAGCCGGTGGCGCGTTGGGGGGGAAGGAGGGCAACGCATCAGCATAGAAACTAACCATGTGGATGTTCATAAGCGTCGGTAGTCGTAGAAAGGCTCCGATTGCCGGTTTGACCCCTATTCTATAAACAATTTTACCACAAGGCCCGACTTTCTGTTTGTCCCATTATACCATCTGTAAATATAAAAAAATCTCCAAATTTGTCTGCCTGAAAGTGAGCGATTTTCTCATAATTTATTAAAGGGATTTTCATGCGGGTTTCACACGTGAATATGACAATTCTTGAGGACTTCAGTACCAGTAGTTAGCGAATTCGCGATGAATCACTAGTAATATATATAAAAACATAGAATTTAAAAATTTCCTTTAGTATTTAATGGATAGCGACAGTAATAATGTAACTGGACGGCCTATTGGCGCTGGTTCCTAACAACTGAGCCTCGTGCCCGTGGGATCGTCGGAGCGATCTTTTTCAAGTCATTTAAAACTTTTGCGCGGCAATAATTCAGCTCGTTTAAATTAAACATTTCGTATAACGACTCTCCGGAGAAGCGGCTCAGTCTTTTTAATATTGTAGGGGGTGAAACGAGCAATCGTAGGCTTTCTACCATTACCGATTCCCATGAACATCCCACATATCTATGCCAGTTCGTTGCCTAAATTTATTCCCCCCCCCC
>JAFELO010000264.1:1359597-1406193 GCA_017140195.1 Eumaeus atala | reverse complement strand
ACAAATCGCACGTAACGCGACACCGGATATTACAGTTTATGCCGGTGTCATGTGAGATAGAGGTACATCCCCGATCGTGCCGGCGCAATTCCGCTGCAATGTAGCATGCCACTGCATCCTACTATTATAGCGTGTTTTAAGTCGCTTACATCGTACGTCTGTTGCATATCTTTCAAGTCAGAATAGTGTTTGTTCTTAACACTTAACACCAGCCGCATATCGGAGCTGATTCACACAGTTTCTACTGAACATGTAAGCATGTTTATATTTTTGACTTGAAAGTCCTATTAAACGAAAAATAATGTACTTAATTTAATGAAGTTTACTTCAACTTGCTTGAATTTCCATCAATATTGTTGAAGTGACAGTTAAACATCGTTAAAATATATCTACACTATACCTACACGATCATTTAGGAGCGATCTCGATATTTTTTGCAGCGAAAGCTTATGGCGTAGCGTTCCGTGTTATTTTTTATAAATGAAACATTTGGCTCAATATGGTGGACGTAACGGCGTCATTTATCGTCGACATGTTCTATTGACAGCTCAGATAAAGAGCATAAGATGGTCTTTTAGCAACACAGAGGCAGTGCTATGCTGCAAGACGTTACCTCTTACTAAATTTTTTGATCGGAATCTGAATTAGTATATGCGTTGAATACATGGCCACAAGTGTTGGCGAATATGGGAGCCTGGTGGTATGTGGGAGCCGATAAGCGGCTTCCCCTGCCTACTACGTCCCAGCGTTGTTCCTGCTCTTCCGCCAATGGAGGAGCCACGGGAAAGCGATGGCATATGATCGCGACTCCACCAGCGGTTGCCATTGTAGGCTAGTGGCGCTGCATCTGTCTGTGTTTTGTTTGAGCCCGCTGTCGACCCTGGCGAGAAAGGAGCAGCAGTAATGGGATGGGTGGTGGATTAAGCTTGTTAAAAAAGGGGAAAAATATACATTAGTATATAGCTACATTCATAAGGATGGTTATATACTAAATACAATGGACGTCAGCGGTTGCCATTGTAGGCTAGTTGCACTGCATCTTTTGTTTTGTTTTTTGTTTTGTTTGTTTTTAAGAGCTAGTTCCATGTTGCATTGCAGTCGAATTTATAAAAAGAGAAAGAAGTGTAATTTTTCTTTTTTTTCTTTTCAACTTTATTTTGAGCCTTGACATATTATGAATACTGTGTCACCTGTTAACTTAATAATACATTCTGGTGTACTTTTAAATTGAATAAAGTATTTAAAACAAAGGCTTTTATAATTAATGTAATATTCATTAACACTCCATTTATATTACAAAAATAAGCAACTAAAGAAATTTAAAAAATGTTTGTAAATAAAGTGTAGTATGAGAATTTTGTGTGTCCATTTGTGTATCTGAGTCGATTACTTACGTTGTTACCAGAAGCTTATGAAATTTTCGAAAAAGCTTATTGATTCATTTCGTTCAATTTCGACTACAATAGAGCGATTTTTAAGACATTCTCAAAATTTTTGTTTTAAAGCTTTCGAAATCAATTGTATCATACTCATATATATTTTATTTAATATAATACGTCTTGGGATTCACTGATTTTATAGTTACATACACATAAAGTAACGAAGTTCAGTTAATTTAACTATCTAACGTTATATTGCACGGCTATTTTATTTAAGGATTTTGTTAACTCTTATTATACTTAAAAAACTTACAAATTATAGCTTGTTTAAATAACAAAGTCAATGTATTTCTATTCATATAAGAGACATATTTTAATAATGAATTATATATTGCTGTCTTAAGTTTACGCAGATTTAGGAGTCCACTCGTGACCATGGATATAAAGCTTCTGTAACTTCGGGCTAGTTAAATAATGAAATAAACCGCGATAAAATCCACAATATTAAATAGTAGTACTTACCAAAAAAACTGCTAATTCCGAAACCATTCGCATTTGTTCGTTGAAAACCAATCACACAATTATTTTAAATTTTATAATACCACTTCGGGTTCAATAGAAATAAAGCAACAGTTCAGTTTACGAGATGTAGACAAGTTCTTGGGAGCCCGTAGCGTGTTCGCTACGTAGCGGTCGCTTATCAACTGGCGCTACGCTACCACTACACTCGTAGCTCCGTCTTAGCGAGAACGGGTTTATATTGTTAGCTCCAACTTCTTTTACACCACTATTCATTAGGTGCAAATGTATCAGATATTATTATATACTGTTAATAGTATATAGTAAATAATGTTCAATATCTCTTAGGGAAATTTGAAATCAATGCGATAAATTCTCAGGAGCATTTATTTAAAAACTGGCACGGCGTGACTTTGGCAGTTGTTCGCTTGAGTTTTTGATACTAAACAAGATGTTAAGTAATAATAATTTATTGGAAATATTTAAAAACACATTACATTAGCGAGCGTTTAGAACCGGGGCTTACATATACTATGGTGACCTCTTGGACAGCGTGGGGAGCTTCGTACCTTTAAACGAGGTTGTCATTACTAGTATTGGAAACACATGGTTTCAACTCGAATATAACAAACTCTTAAATACTAACATATTTAACGCAAATTATCGAGTCATAAGTTTTTTAATACCTCCGTGGTGCATTTGGGCCTCATCTATCCAGATGTAAACCGAAACAAGGGCGTCCGCCCTCTCTTTTCTCAGTTTATATAAATAATTGCAATCTTGTGCTGTCTCCAGTTTCATTAGGAACGGAAAATGTAATTACTTCGTACTCCTCTTATTTCCACCTAGTTAAACTCGTTGCGAGTCCTAAGGCAGTTTTAGTTTTTGCCCTCTGACACCCTGTGATCATATCAATGGGTTCATAGTGGAGCCCGCTGTCGACCCTGGCGAGGGAGGAGCAGAAGTGATGGGATGGGTGGGAGATTGAGCTTGTTAAGAAAAGGGGAAAAATATACTACAGTATATGATACCTACATTCATAAGGATGGTTATAGGCTAAATACCATGGACGCTAAGATCAATATTGCTGGAGTTTTTACGAGGTAGTGCCATGCCGCATCGTAGCGGCATTGGGCTGGCACAAATGGAGAGGTAATTCTCGCTCATATGACACCGGCATAAAGTGACATATTCGGTGTCGCGTTACGTGCGATTTGTGACATTGGGGGGGAGTAGGAAAAGAGGCAACGCATTGGCATAATTACGTGGATTTTCATTAGTGTCGGTAATCATAGAAAGCCTCCGATTGCCCGTTTCACCCACTATACTATAAAAAAACGACATAAATAACTTTTCCAATGTCAGTAATTGAATTACCACAAGATTCTATCAATATTAACACTAACATGAGAAAAACTGGCGAATCAAATCGGATGGTCTCATTTACCAATCGAATACCTACTTATTATTATTATAAATAAACAATTCAGCACTTAAAATAATTATTACATTGAAACATCAGCATAGAATTATTAACTTACAATATTTTATACTTAAGCAGCCTGGGGAAAGTGATAAAACCCACAAAAGTTATTTCGGTAAATCCCAACATTGTTATAATTTTGGACGACTTGACTACAGTAAAGTTTATAAACTTTGACGATAAATATCAAAAATAAAATAGTACATTTAATCAACAACCCAGATATTATCATTAGCAATACAGGTGTGTGGGTTTTGGGATGAAATTCCAATTAATTTAGTCTGCGTAGACGATCGATTTAATTTATTTGTAGAGCCCGTGGGTCTAGACTGACGCGCCAACTAACGCGCCAACTCGTGACTGAACCGTCCGCTTTTTGGGAAACAATTAATGGCCACTATTGATCGTGGCCATTAATTGTTTCATCCATCATTGATGTTGACATCCTTAATTCTTTTCCAATTGGTTGTGTAAAGGAGAGGTAAAAAATGTGTGGTGCATAGGATTGGCATTCCTCATTTCTTGACCGGTACAAATAAGTGAATGAAGTCATTAATCTTAATTTCGGCGCAATAATTATTGAACATAACCACTATAAGTAACCTATGGTGTAGCAGACATTGTGACATTTATGTGTAATGACACTTGAAATAGGGCACCATCTTGACATATGTTAAATTTTAATAGGTTTATATTTTTCACAAAATATAGTTGGTTAACTGTCTCGAGATGTAGTGGTAGGCATGTTCAGCCACAGACGTGAGTTCCTGGGCTCGAATCCCGGGCCGGACCAAAAGTGTTACTATGAAAGAAAGATATGATATTAAACTAGCACTGATCTTCCATTGGGGCCATTTGGTGAGATCACGAACTAGATACACGTTTAAACTCACATATACAGAAATCACATAAATAACGCGCACATAATTAAAATGCATAAAAGCCACTTCAGGTTTATAAATACACCCAGGACACAAAAAAGAGGTATTTTTAGTAGGTACGTTAGGTTAGGTTAGGTATTTTGGGATTAGGTATTTTCAGTTTCTAATAGCAGTCCGAAGTAAGTAATTCGGCGGTGTAATACCTCTGTGCTTCGGACAGCACGTTAAGTCGTCGGTCCAGCGCCTTATTTCTTGCTCGTGCCTGACGGCAATCCCATTGGAATAGGAGAGTGAAGGAATAGAGGGTATAAAAGCTAGCGTTTGCGTAACTTAAAATAAATTTGAACCATTACTTATTAAAGTATTTTTAGTTATCAATTATTTGTGTACACATTTTTGTGTATTTGTAAGTGCATATAAATTGCTTACACGAAAATAATAATTTCCATATTTACAACATGTTTGCATGTCAAGTGTTAGTTGTATTAATATATGATGTTGATGAATACGAGCGTGTTGTTATCTACATTTTAATCTATACTTTATTATATATTTATTTATAATTTATTTATTTATAACTGGACACTAGTAGCCACTCGAAGTTATACTAAATGCGACAGGTTCTGCAACTGTGGAAACGAAATTCGTAATTTAGGCTTATCGTAACTATAAAAGAGACCAGTGAAATAGGCAGGCGGGAATTTTTAGAAAGAGGTAGTACCATGCTGCATATGGGGAGGTAGTGCCATGCAGCATATGGGGAGGTAGTGCCATGCGGGATGCGTGACACTACATCCGCTTATGCAACGGTGCTGGGCCGGCACGACCAGGGAGGTACCTCTCGCTCACGTGATACCACCGTAAAGTGACAACTAAGGTGTCGCGTTTCGTGCGGCTTGCGAGTATTTGGTGGCCCATTTGGGGGGGTGAGGTGAAAGGGCGGGTAACGAGTCTCGATTACTCGTTTGTGCTTACATACTTTTTATATAGAATGAAAGAACTAAATTATAGATCAAAAATAACCCGATAAACGATCTGCAGACCTGATGGCATAGTGATAACATCTAAAATCATTTACAACCGACGTCCATCTTTTATCTATCTCCACCATTCATGTTCTATGAAGGCGAAATTTCCGGTCTTTCCATTGATACGGAACCCTGGGTTTGCGAATCCAGCTTGCACCTGGACGATTTTTCGCTAAACAGTACTGTAGCGAAATAACAGTAGAATTTTCTGTTCATTGGGAAGGAACTGTGTGGGAAACAAGTATTATACACGTCCCACTGTTAGTCACGGGTCACTGCTTATGAATGTTACGTCAATTGTTGACGGGTATCATCACTGTCGATCCCTATCCGTTCATATATGAGCTTCACTTTTAACAAGGGGCCAACGAGCGAACGGAGATATATGTAAACTACCGGCTCCCATTAACAGGGACATGTTCAAAGTATATGTAGATGCATTGAACTACTACTCCCGCTCTCTCCCATTGGACTACCAATAGTCTATTTAAAAGCCGCGACTATTTTAGGTGGTGACAATCGCAAGAGATAACTCTCCGGTAGTGCCTTTTAACTACAATAATAAATTGTCTTTTACTAGTAGCATCTTTTAATGAACGCCAAGATAAATATTTTCCCAATGTCACCAATTCTGGAATACTTCTTGCTCAGACAGCTTAACTCTGTCTCTTTTTTCGATGGGACAGCTGTCCAACACGACGCGAGAGAAATCCGACGCAGGACCGTCGCGCGACGTCTTAACGTGCTCTTCGAGGCACGGACATCGCTCAGATGATACCGGCCGGATAAAATTACATTTTCGATGTCGTACTTCATGCGGTTGCTGACGCCAATTGACATCCCCATTATTATCATGCAGATACGCCCTCCTTCCCTCTTCCCTTCCAGTGGACCACTGGCTACTCGCAAACCACATGAAACACGAGAGCATAGCTATAATCTACAGCGGTGTCATGTTATAGACGGTAGCCCCGGTCGTGCCAGCCCAATTCGGCTGCAATCCAACATTTCTCTTACTAAAAACATTACAACAACTAAGCTATGCAATAAATATATCGTATTCATTATGCTAATATCTGGTGCAATTTATTGGCCTAACCAAAATGTCAATTCCAAATAATTGAAATTTACATAATTTTGTTTGTCTTTGGGTCGACTAAAATTTCAAGCAAATATTTCGAGGGAGATATGGTAATTGGAAGGCTCAAAATCGATCTAAATCACAACTTGCAAAGCTCACGACTATCATTAAATATTACTTGTCTGAATATGACATTAGGAAACAGTATATCTTAATGGCATTGCCAGCAACTGAACAGTGGCATTATATGGAAATAAAAGAACGCTAAAAAACTCCAATAGATTTTTTTTATATTTGGGCACTACACATTTTTATATGCTAAAGTAAAGCTACTTTTACGGATTCTATCGCGGTTTATTTAATTATTTAACGAGCCCGACGTTTGAAGAGCTTTACAGCAACTATGGTCACGGATAGACTGATAGACATCGTAGTTTTATAGTGTTCTAAATGTTTCAGACAATTTTATATCGCATATGGTATATAAAAAATGCAGTAGTTTTGGACCCTATTCAATGCAAACAAACAATCAAATGTTGCCTCTTTATAATGTTAGATAAGTCGGGAAGATAATCCTGTCCAACGATCGTCATTTCATCTACGAGACGTCATTCGCAATAAATTTGCAGATTATGACATTATTTATTATTTATTTGGTGACGCGAAATTATGAGCACAAACTTATCTCAAACGCCATTAATCTTTGTGAGTCAAGGCTTTGGCGTTTTGTGTTGAGAGCTTATTTTATTAGGTGCGGGGACGATCGTTTATGAATAATGGAGATAAAATGATTAGAATTTCACTCATGATTTCCAAGTTTTGTGGGAATTTTGTGAGAGTCAATTTTGGCAAAAAAGGTGGTTTAGCTCCTATTTTCATGCCCACAGGGGTTGTTTTTAACATATAAGAGACTATTGTCTTGAACTATAATCTGTAACCCTTTTTTTGCTGTTGTGCAACACTTACAAGCTGTGAAATTAGTACGGTTTCAATGAACTTGTTTTGCGACCGGTATCATGATACCGATCATAGCCCATTTGTTATGTTATGTTATAATATATTACGTGACCTGGACCTCTACGAGGCGCTCTGTGAGGGAGGCCTATGTCCAGCAGTGGACATCGTTGCGATGAGAAGAACGCCTGTATCACATGTGTAATATCTAAGTGACTCAAATATGGACACAGATGAAAATTCAATAAATAGATAATTGTAAAGTTTTCAATAATTTATAAATCAATAAGTTCCAAAATTAGTTGGGTGTTTGAGAGACTTATTCAGTAAGTTCTCGAGAACAGATTTTCGATGTAAGCTGTTACTCGGTGTAGCTAAGTGGCGTCCAAGCTGTTTAACTTCTGCCGCCATAAGAGAAACCGTATAGTGACAACTATACTGTCACTTTTCACGTGGTTTGTGAGCAACGGATGGCTCATTGGAAGGCAGGTGGGGAAAAGAGCAACGCAGATGCATGATAACAATAATGAAGATATCTATGAGCTTACGTCCGTCTGCTCGTTTCCCCTCCTACTCTGAAAATCGTAGGTTAATGTAACGTTGCGCGCTGAACTAATAGTGGATTTCATTGCATATCCCTAATAAGGTATTTATTGCTGGGACCTACAGTTTTGTTTAATAAGCCTTTGCTTTGCAGTTGTGGAATGAATGGTGATGATGAATGTAGTATAATTAATTTAATTATACATAAAAATAAGATTATATTTGTGGTGTCAGAGATCAGCACGTTCAAAGGAACAAACAAAAAGCTCTTTTTATGCGTCATGATACACCATGACGCATAAATAACAATTAATATAAATATTTTTATCAGTCTACTATGTTACGATCAATCGGCTAATAATAAGGCTAATATTTTTTTAAATAATAAGGCTAATATTTTTTTAAATAATAAGGCTAATAAATAAGGTAGCGGAATTTGATACTCACCGGGGAGGTAATTCTCGACAACATAATTTCTGTGTCGCGTTTCCTGCTAGTAACTCCATGGTAAGGAGCTGTTTAGATGGGCAACGTATCGTTATAGACATTATGTGGATGTTTATAAACGTTGGTTGTCGTAAAAATTCTTCATCCGCTCGTATGCCCCCTATAATGTAAAATAATAATATATAATCATAACACATGTCATAATAGAACAAATGACTCCTCTTTTGAAGTGGCGTCGTTCAAACTTCGAACGCTAATAATCACCAATAACTAAGATGTGACGTGTTGCTCAATAATCTGAAATTGGATTCCTCAACGTTGAAATAATGACATAGATATACGTATGATAACATATTAATGTCATTATCTAATCGAAATATGGTCTATTAGGGTAACAACATATTCTTCAGTACAAGATAAATAATGGAGCGGAGACCTGATTAGAGTAAAAGAGTTTTAACCAAAGTAAAGTTTTTTCTCGACCGACCAATAGAAGATTAATACTTGCGTTAGATCATAAAGACAAAATTTTTAAATTATATAAACATTTCGGCGCCACCTGCTTCTGTTTAAAATTAAAGCATTCTCCCTCCACCCTGGCGCCAACATAAACGCTCGACGGTTCATCGTTTTGTTCTGTCGGAATGACATCTAGAAATTACGATCCGCAATATTGATTTGGTTCGCCCCACATACGTTTCTTCGAACTTGCAAGACTAGCAAATGGTGTTTGTGATATGTGCATAGCCTTACACGGACTTACTGCATTTGAAATCCCGAATTGACACTTCGAATCGAAATTCCCAAACGGAGTACAATCTGTATGCGCATGACATCCGACGAATGCGTATTACATCGCTTCGAGTTCGAAAATATGCACTCTATTTAGCAGCTTAATGACAACTGATGAATTCAGAATATTTTCAAACGAGCATAGACTAGAGATGACACAATTATTATCATTTTTTATTCGCAGTACATTACGTGAATGCGCTTCTGACAACCTACTCCTAGTCATCTTCGCAGATGATCTGCGAGGGCTACGGGCACCGAGGCGAACCACATAACCCGGGTGGGATCGCGAGGGAACAACTATACCTTCGGTAACGGGGCCGCAATAAATTTGCGGGTTTTTTGCCATCGTGGCTTTTGGGCTCAGGGAGGAAACGTGGGCCTGTTTAGGGCCTGTGTGTTGTGTGGTGTGTTGTGACTGTGGTGAGTAGTGATTGGGTGTGTTATGCATGTGCATGTGTGATCCTCGTCCTCATCAAGCAGACCAGGGACACGCAGTCCCAGGTCCGCTTGGTGGAACACTGGAGGGGGGAGAGCTCACGCGGATACGGTCTCTCGTCAGGTGGTCGCGCGTGCAGCGGGGCCAGGTCGCGTAGATAAGCAAGCGTTTTATTGTCTGCCCTATTGAACATAGCGCTCGACAATCGAACCACAAACTCATCCAGCGACTCTATCCGCAAGGCACGCGCGATCACGTCGTTACGGACGTAGCGACCGGCTCCCGTGATGACCCGTAGGGATATGTTTTGCTGAGCTTGCAGGCGTTTCTTCTGGGCCTGAGAGGTTAGCGTGTACCATGTGGGGGCGGCGTAAGTGAGGCATGGCCGGATAAATGTCTTGTAAACCCCCAGTTTGGTCCGTGTAGGAAGTCCGGACGCTGGTACCGGCCACAGCAAGGCGCGGGCTGTTCTCGCCAGGTTGACCGCTCGGTCCACCTGCGAGCCCATCCGCAGCGCGCGGTCGATACTGCATCCGAGATACACGGCAAGGGATTCCCAAGACACATGCTGGCCTCTGAACTTTAACCGCTCCGGCAAGGAGCGCCTCTTACAGACATATAGCGCCGTCATCTTATCCACGTTGACGGATATGCGCCACCTCGACAGGTGTCGATGCTGCTGCTGCTGGATCGGTTGCAGGAGTGGCTCGACAGCCACTCCTGCAACCGATCCAGCATGCGCAGCATGCGCCCAGTTGCGAGCTTTCGGGACGAGGTAACGTATGCGCTGTCGTCGGCGAACAGCGCGAGCAAGACATCCACCTCACCCTCTCCCGAAGGATCATTGAGTATGGGGATGTCATTAGTGCAGGACGCGCACAGGCAAGGGATAGGCAGCTGACCTGTGGCACTCCGGCATGTATGGCCTTCACCGAGTAGTGCCTCCGCTCCACCGCTAAACGGAAGGTCCTACCTTCCAAGAATGGCGCCACTACTCGCACAAGCGCCAGCGGAACGCCAGCGTCCATCAACTTGTACAGGAGTCCCAAGTGCCACACCCTGCAGAAGGCCTTCTCCGTATCGAGAAAGACCGCGACAGAGTGTCTCCCCTTGTTCATCTCTACAGACAAGTGGTGGACCACTCGCGTCAGTTGCAACGTGATCGAGTGGCCGCTCCGGAAGCCTAACTGTTCGTCCCTTATGGGAATAAACAGCTTCAGACTCCGCAGGAGGAGCCTTTCGAAAAACTTGGCGATGTGGGACAGCAGCGTTATCGGCCGGTAGCTTACGGGCAGGCTTCGCGGCTTGCCCGACTTCAGCAGTACGATGACCCTCCCCTCTGTCCAGGTCTCCGGAAAGTGACCCGTCCGGAGAATGCCATTTGCGATCTGTGTGAGAGCCACAGCTGCTCGCCTAGGCATCATCACCAGCGCTGTGATATAATCGGGGCCTGGAGCCTTGCGCCTCGAGAGTCGAAGTGGGACTTTCCGCAGCTCAGAGGGGGAGATAAAATCCGTCCCGCTGAGTGGCGGAGTCGGGCTCTAAAGGAGCTCTCGAATTCGGCACTCCACCTGCTCGTGGTGCTCTGCGAACGACGGCGCCACTGGGTGTGGTGAGAACTGTGTGTGTAAATGTGATGCGAGCACTTCGGCGCGTGCCTGCGCTTCGTAGTGTTTCGCGCCTGTGGTGTTAAGGAGTGGAGTGATCGTGGTTTTTGGTCTCTTGAGACATCTGTTTAGGGCGTGCAGGTTGGTGTCGTTTTCGCCGGCATGAAAGACTGTACTCTCCCAGCCTGCTTCTTTAATTGTGCCTTCATCCTCGAACAGACGGTGCGGGGTCAGAGTTTCCTCATCCGGCGTTTCCTCTGCAGGTCCTCCAGTAGGCTCGGGGGGAGCTCACCTCGCGGGCGCGCTGTCACCGGTTCAACGGTGGTCGCCGCCACCCGCGCCTCCCGGATTTTTTCCGTGAAGCGGCGAGTGGCGGCCTTCATCTCGTCTGGGGTAGACAGCTGCCCGACGATGGTGAAGTCGACTAGGCTATCCTGATAGACGGCCCAGTCGATCCTCTCTCCGATCCGCACTCTTTCCCTGAGGATCGTTCCGGAATCAAGTGTGACGAGGATAGGTAAGTGTTGAGTGTCGAGGTCGTACAAGTACGTACCTCGATGTTGACTTGAGGTTCTGGTGTAGGGCGATATCCAAAACGTCCGGGGTGCGTAGAGGATCCGTAGGCACGTGTGTAGGACACGGTCCTGGCACCGTGTGGCCGGGCTCTTCCGAATCCTCCTGCAACCTGAAGCCAGCGTTGTTCATGACGGCTGATCCCCAACCTGGATGCTTGGAGTTCAGGTCGCCGACCAACAACGCCTGGCCGCCGTTCCCCAAGACGTTGTGGACATCACCTAGGTCGAAACTGTTCCCGGGATGTCTGTACGCCGCGTAGATCCTGAACCTCCCCCCCCCCCCCACCATGTGAACGACTATACCAGTCGAGCCCATGTCGGTGAAGGGGCCCTGTCTCAACTCGTCGTAGACGACGTCCCGCCGAACGAGCACAGCCGTACCTCTGTATGGCCTGCCGCTCGGCGACACCTCGTCCCTCCGATACGTGACGTAATTCGGTAGCCGGAGGCTCTGCGTCGGCCGCAGCCAAGTCTCGCCCAGCAGAATGACATGTAAGTCGTACTACTGAGCGAGCAGCCGGAGACCGTCGCCCTTGCCTCCTATACCTCCGAGGTTCCAGTAAGCGACCCTGAGCTCGTCGCGATCCATCACTGGCTCCCCGTTGGTTGGCCCCGTGCGTGAATGATTTGCGCCCAGATGCGCCGGTCCTTTAGCACTCTGGACAGCTCGTCCTTCACGACCGCCCTCAGCTCCTCCCTGGCGATCTCTCGGATTAGCTCCCTGAGATCGTCAGCGTGGACCCTGGGCTCGTCGCGCTGGCTCCGCTCCCCTTCGGAGCGCCTCGATCCCCACGCAGGTGGGGAGACTGATGTCCGTGGCGTTGGAGTCAGTGTCTGCGATGTGTGGTGAGTTGGTGCGCGTGTTGGTGAGCGTGCGTATTCCGGGTCCCTAACCTGTGTGGGCACTCGGCGCACTGCGGTCACGGCGGTCTCCTGTTGCGGAGGGTGGCAGCTTTGTGCGGCCACAGCTCGGTGCTTCTTCTTACGAGTGCGCCTCATCTTGGGCTTGGCCGTCGTCATCAGCCTGGGTTTGGGGTCGTTGGCAGGGGCGATAAGAGATGGGCCTGGGTCGCGATCTGTCCCTCCCTCCGCAACGGAGCCGCGGCCGTAGGTGCGGCGTGGTGTCGTCCGTGAGGGACCAGTAGAAACTGGTCTGCCTGCACAGCGGGCTTGGGTGGGATAGGTGGGTGGGATTAGGCGGATGGCCATACCTCGGGCTCTGGCCTCCCTGAGAAAGGCCTTACACCTTCGGTTATTACGGTGTGCGGGCCCTTTCAATTGGCGCAGGTTGGGGTGGCTCCTTTCGGCAGCGGGCAATCCCCGACTGCATGGACCCCACCACAGCGGACGCACCCAACTTCCCAGTGGTAGTGCGCAGAAGAGTGTCCGAAGAGCTGACATCGGTAACACTGTGCTGGTCCCTGTCTGCCTTTTTACCCCCCTACGACTACTCCGGGCATGCAGAGGTGCTCTTTCACCTCGTAGAGGCGTCCGAGTTCCTCGCTGTTCAGGCGGTCCAACTGCGTGTGGTATAAGCAGTCGGGTCTCCCGCCTCTAGCCGGTATGTGCCGCACGAAGCGCACCGGGAAGCCCAGGCCCCTGAGCTCCTCGGCGATGCACTCGGTGTCCGTCCCCACCGGCAGACCTCTAATACCCACCTTGGAGGGATTCCTGAGGGTGGGGAGTAACAGTGCCATTACACCGCCGGGTTCTCCTTCGTCAGGGCTGTCAGGAGTGCCTGGATCGCCCAGCACTCCTCCGGCGACTGCGCAAGGAAGCGTATACCCTTTCCAAAGGGCCGGGCGTTGGGTGCGTGTCCCAGCACGTCGCGGAGTGCGCGGAAGTGCCTCTGCCAGTCTGGCAGAAACTCCACGACTATCGGAGGGTACTCCGCTAGTCTGCGCGGCGGTTGGGAACTGAGGTGTTGGGCGTCTGGCTTTTTGCCAGTAGTGGTAGGCAAGGATGGGGGAGGGAGGGGCACACTTTGGGGGTACCTTGATGGGGCTCTCCAGAGCGGCGGCGAAACTGCGATAATACGTCGCGTCCGCAGATCCGCTGGAGAAGGCAGGCATGACGTCCCCGGCAGACGCAGCAGTCGCAACGGAGACGGTGTCAGGCGGCGTCGACGAGTCCTCCTCGGGCGTCGCTGGCCCAGCTATCTCCAATTCGCGAACTGCACGAGGTGGCGTTGGCGGTGACGTAGGCGGTGACGTGGTTTTCTTGGTGGTCTTGGTCTTGGTGGTGACGGTGATGTGTCGGTCGAGCGCGAAGACTCCGCTACTGCAACCACCTTCGAGGGGCCTTCAGCTGGCGAGGATGCCGCGTGTTTCTGCGGGCGTAACTCCTCCAGCTCCGCCAGGAACTCCCTTTGTTCCTCCTCCGTTGAGAGTAGCGGTCACCTGACGACCGTCCGTACCACCTTCTTTCTCGGCATCCTGGTAGTGGCGGTATATGTTGGGCTGGACCTCCGTCGGACTCGCTGTCCACTCCCCGGACCTTTCTTCACAAAGGTCGGGGAGTATGTCGCGCGGTGCGGCTTCGGACCTGTAGGTTCTGGTCTCCTTGTTCCCTATACAATAGACTTCACATATATGTTTACGCAAAGCTGTTTGGCTTCGCCCAAGTTCCGAACACGGCACGGAATAGCAATTATTCCGGACCGCGTTCCGAACAAGGACGAGAGGGCTGGGGTCCAAGCGGTACGGCACTATCACTCCCTCACCTTTCGGCAAGAGAGAGACAGCATGCGTTTCCGAGAGCGAAGAGGTGTGTGTCTCTGACAACCGAGTGGTTGTAAGAGCCGCTACCCCAGCGATACGCCGCAGAGAGTGACATCTTTGAGCGCACCAATGCTGAAGATGAAGTTAGTACAACATACAAATATTGTACTAGCCTATTAGCTATAGCGTCATGATTTATAGACCATAGCGGTCCTCGATAAATACTATTAATCACAAACAGAATATTGCAATGCCGGCCAGTAGTTCCTGAGATTACCGCGTTCAAACAAAAAAAAAATAGACTCCTAAGTTTTATATCATTTATATTTACACACAGTATTGATTATTATTAAATAGGTAGGTGAGAACCAAAGGGTTTGCGAAATTTGAAACATAATTTAATTGAAATAAAGAGAATAAAACAAAAATGAGCACTATCTATGGTGTTGTAGTTTCCTTTTTTTTAAGTTTTTGTTTAATTTTCAATTACTTAGTATGTATTTAGTAGCTAAAAACAAAATACTAGTCATCCAGAAATCAATACTTGTTCAGGTATTAAGTGAGTACAACTCACATTTCTTTAAAGCTAAAATTTTCAGGATGGACATTACAAAAAGTACTTTAAATCTCGCTGATCCGTAACGATATGATCTCGAGTTCGAGTCGCGTCTCCGCTTTATGTTCTATGCAACCCATTGTTATGAATGTTATGTGTTAGAAGCGTTCTAATAGCAATTAAAGTTCAAATGACGTAGGTATGTTAACAATAAATAGGCAACGGGTGTTTCGTGTGAAGCATGAAAATGCGAGCTTTAACATCTGCTATTTCTTTAAGGCTTTCTTTATCGTAGACACACGAAGCAGTGTACCCATATTAATGTGTAGCATATACACACTTAAAAAAACCTCGATTAGGGTCTGGTCCAAGTTGAAGAGTGCATAGAAGCCTGCATTCGAGGTGCGGGAGATTTATGTTCACTCAAGCGGTAACCGTTTTCATTCCTCGTTAGATTTGAAGTGTGATTAGAGTTGTAAAAGTTATATGCACGTATATACTCATCCCACGCACACGTTCGTGTTAATTAATTATTAGCTTTGGTTTTCACTTAAATTTTACATCGATAAATTTAACGAGTTGCTAGTCTCCGTGCAAGGACCGTTACGCATACCACAACAACTCAGATGGAGTCAATTGAATATAAGCTAAGCTAAGGTTGAAAATAACAAAATTAAAACATCACAGAAAAGTCATATGAGAGATTGTTTATTGTTTTACATACATGTATAACATGGTAACAATAACAACATATATCACACAAACACACACACATACACATGTATATATATACACACACAAACACGTACGCACTCACGAATACACACACACACACACACACACACACACACACACAAACAAACGCTTACACACGCACTTGCTTGCTTTGTTTATTGTACATTTATTTTCTGCTTGTATGCTTGTATTAAGCTTCCCACAAAATTTGTACTGTACACAGTGGTATCGAAGTGTAAGGAAAATTCTTTATAATGTTAATAAGTAATTTCTATAAATGTATTAGAAGCAAAGGTGGAGATCTGGTGACCTGAAATACAGCCCTTGTATTTCTAGTCTGGTTTAGGCACCAGTCAACCATAATATGACCTCTATGTAATAAACTCTACTTACACCTAACTATGGTTCTCAAGAAATGTTATGTGTTCTGGTGAGAAAAAAATAAACTATTACTATTATTATATAAATGGGATTTTAGGATAGCAGAATTACTGTGCTGTAATGCCGAGCTTTATGACGACACGGCGCGGTTTTTCTATCGATCAGAGGTCTTAAGATATTTGGACACTATCTCAATATTGCTTTCTTTGATCAATCCCGGAACACTTCTAATACTAAAAACATTTATGTCGGCTCCGTCTGTGTCTAGCGAAACATTTTTGTGTAGGGGATATTTGATCCTATGAATATTAAAGCATTATTATTTTTATTCGTTTATTTATTTTTAAATGTCTAAAAAACATTCAATTGTTTTTAGGCTTCCGTAAGCAAAGGGAAAATACGAGACCCTATTACTAAGACTACTAACGCCTGTCCGCCCGTCTGTCCATCACCACGCTGTATCTCATGAACCGTTATAGTTATTTATTTTGATGGTGTAGCAACAAAAGACAATAAAAACAATCAGCATCATCATTATCAGCCCTTATTGGTCCACTGCTGGACATAGACCCCTTTCAATGAACGCCAAGACAACCGATCTCCTGCTACTCGCATCGGTCCCGTACCGGCTACTACACGGAGATCCTCTTCCCACCTGGTGAACGATCCACCAATGCTTCGTTTTCCTAAACGCAGCCTCCACTCCAGAACCTCACTGGGCTATCTGCTCGGAGTGTGTGACGGATCCATTGCAACAATAGAACATGCACACCATACAATACATCAATTAGTAGCCGTTACCCGCGACATCGTCCATTTGACCTACACACAAAATCACGTGCAAAAGCTATTATTTCTATACCATATGTGTTATCCTGATGTATAAGCTATATTATTGTAAGGCTTCATTAATATTAATTCAGCAGTTTTTACGCGAAAGAGCACATTTGCTGTATTCGTGTGTGTTCTAAACAGCAACACAGACTCGAATGTGTAAGTCGTTTTCAAGCATAAGGGTACGTAACCCTTGGTGCCTGAGACCATCTCGCGCTTAGCCGCTTTTCGAAAGCCGACAACATATTAGTTAGCCCTTTGGCGTTGAATATATCTATGGGAATTGCGTAAATTTTTTGCTTTGTTTTTTGCAAGTATGTATGATAGCACCAAGCTGCTGCTCGTTGGTGATATTCTCGTGGTCTATTATTGGTTAGAAGAGAAAGTGGGCAACACAATTGCATTAGAGTTGCACAATTGTTCTCTTTATGTCTCGCTTGTGTATCATTACAGCACAGGTGACAATTCTAAATATGAAAGAGAGTTAAGAATGAATTCATAGGTAGTAGAACACAGACAGGGAAATAAATATACGCAAACATCCGAATGACAAAATAAATTAACAAATACATGTCTAAACCAATATTATAAATGAGAATCGTTTCACTGTTTGTTTGTTTGTTTGTGTGCATTGAATAGGCTCTAAACAACTGGATCGATTTGAAAAAATCTTTTATCAATAGAATCCTACATTAACATTGATGAACATAGGCTATATAACATTATCTAAAAGGTTCTGACAATTACGAAAACTTCGATAATGTTACAAAAATGAAAAAAAATTTAAATAAGGAATAGTTTAGATGCTGAAATCATTGATACGTTGTTCTGTCACACATTTAATCTGTTCCTATTGTAACGTGTAATGTTTACGAGGCCGTAGAAACAATTAATATCTTTTTCAATGTTTTTTTTTTTTTTTGTATTTATGTAGATAAGATTGAAAGCAAAAAGCTGTACCCTTTCAAAAAAAAGGATACATCAAAATTGGTCAAAAGTTATAAGAAAACAAACATGAGTTTGTTAAAGGACTCAGAACGCTTAAATCAATCGGTCAAAATTAAAATATAATAACATTGACTTGTTTTATAATGAGTAGATGGAATTGGAACTACAGCTGCTTAGTATAAACTGCAAATACAGCTGCTAAATAACGACTAAGCCATTGGATTGGAGAAGGAAAAGAGGTTAACGAATTAGCAGAATAACAATAACGCCAAAACGCTCTAACTGCTCGTTTGCTGCCCCCCCCCCACTGTATTACAGAAATAAAAAAACGTCACACAGTTATGTTGGCAGTAAGGCACTTGTAAATTGGTATCGGGTACTACCGTAAACTGAAATAAGGTACACTGTTAGACATTAAATATCCATTTAATGAAGGTTTCATTATTTTCCAAATTCCTAAAAAATATATTTAATAGATGTAAAGTTTCGCCGGTGACTCACTAATATTTCTTAAGCTCTATAGGTAGGTATCGACCTACTGTAAATTACTGAATTTATTTAGAACACTCTCAAAATTTACACCATTTTACAAAGTTATTTCAAATATTATTTAAGGCTCATTTAAAATAGTACAAAAAAAAACAAAGCAACTATAAATAACAAAACTTTAAATAAAAAATCATATCTAGATTATTACGAGAAAATTCACAACAGTACACCGTTGCAATTATAAGTAACACTTAAAATGATAACCACTCATTACAATGGTTGTAGAGTACAGTAGTTCTATACTTTCCTGGAGGACGGCTAAACATCTGGGCGTGTCACGAACATGCTCGGGTCCGATAGCCCCCGCACCGAGGATACAATACGATTTTAATTCGAAGAACCCTTCGTCCTAATTGAGAACTCTATTGGTTATACTTTGTATAATTTATGGGAAAATTCACGCGGAAAATTAATGGCGATTGTAATAACGTTTTAATTTTCTGTAGCTGAGATCGAAAATTTTGAAAATATCTTTTCAAAGCGGTTCCAGTAGGTACATTTTCAACCAACCTCAACTTACTCCGTTCATATAAATACTTTATAAATATAAAGTGTGCGTTAAGAGGCAGCGTCATTCTTAATTGTAGCCAGATTGGTCCGGAACCACAGGGGAGTTACCTCTTGCTCACATCGTCCTAAAATTGAAAGCTATGCTGTGCGTTTTGTGCCATTTGCATCCAAATGGTGACACATTTGTGGCCTGAAGGAGGAAGCACCGCTACATATTCGGATGTGTATAGGCGTCGGTAGTAACGATATGGAGTGTGGAGAACGGAGTATACTAAACATGGAGAACCGTACCCGAATACATCTTGCAAGCATGCTGTTTGGTATTATCAAATTTGACGTCCTCTTTACCTGTTTAAGAAGTTGGACTGTATATATATTTATGGAATAGGGCCACAAACGAGTAAACGGAGCCGATTTACAACTATCAACGCCCATGAACATAATTACTGTGCCAATGCGTTGCCCTTCTCTTCTCCACCCCAAATGGGCCATCGGATACTCACAAACCGCACCGCATGTTTGAGAGTGTTACAAGTTGAGTATTACGCGAGTTCATTGTGTGTGCGTCGTGTGTATTACAATAATATTAATTAAAATAATAAAATCGAATGCATATTTTTTTTAAATATTAGCATTCTGCAGATCTCCATATAATTCAATCATAACAAGTTTCGATTTAAGAAAACGATGGTATTTTTTATGTGCGTTTTATTTTATCATATTGATAGATGATACATGAATACCCGATCTGCCAGGACATAGACTGGTCTAAAATCCGCAGCCACTTTACCAACTCAGCCGCTCCATTAGTACTATTTCAATGTGCTCCTTTTACAAGAATTTTGTTCTAAAAGTGACATAGAAACGGATAAACATATAATAGCATATCTGTAGAATATATAGAAGCAGGAAATTCTTTACAATTTCTCAGGTCGGTGCCAAGTGACCTTATTGCAGCGTAGCTGACCCCTACGAGGGCCGAGATACTCATCTCAGTATCAAAGGTTAAACCTAGATCTCGGACACCTTTATCTTTCAAACTGGAGCAACGTGTATATTTAGTTTCATTGTTTATTGAACTAAAGCCTTTATGTATATATTTAAATAAAAACGAAATGACATTGTCACTTACGCGTGTTACAAGAGCTTAACCAACGCGTGCGTACCGTAGCGTGTGTATTGTTTTATTTAATAAAAATAATATGATGCATGTTAAATGAAAATTAGCTTTGTACAAATCTTCAATCTGAAATTTGGTACAGACGAAGATACAGTTAATTAAATATCCTATCTTAGTATCCAGTAACTTTGCCTTCCTCGCAGCAAACTTGCAAATTTTTACGATTTGGAAGTTTCCAGTAGTCCTTTGGGGCAGAGGGCGGCAACATTTCTGAATAACAATTATGCCCTTGTAGTGTGAGCGTCAGTTGACATCCTTAGGCTCCGATTTCTTGTTTGTCTCCAAAAATAACCTTTGCAATCCCTACTCACACTTGATCACATGATACATTTTAGTTCCTAATTTTAACACTCGCGGCATTGCTTGACATGACAAAAAAAATGTCGTCAATTATAGAACACAGAGAAATAAAGAACTATGCCTTGGTAGGCGGGAGCATAGTTTCCGACTAACCCTTCGTAGTTAGGTTATTTCTTTTATTTGCACTACAAACACTTGACCTAATTCATAATATATTTGCATCCATCATCTGCCTAATATCGAGATATCTAATGAAGCTAAACATCAGCTGCCATATTGAAGAACGTCTTGCAATGACAGACCGGCTAATCATTGGCACGGAACAAATCAAAACGGCCCTGTTTTCGTAAACGGCTAGCCGTAATGTCATGCGGAGATTTATATAGTACGACTGCGACATGTAACATGGTCTCAAGTTAATTCAAGTCGTGAATATGCGCTACAGAAGACACCGTTCCAAACTTTTATTTCACTTTGCCATTTCTAGACATGCTATACACTTGAAACTTTACATTGTTCGACATTTTTTAATGTAGTACCTGGACATTGGGCAAGAAAGTTATGCTCGCACCCTTTTACATTGTTTATTTTGATAAGCTTGCATGTTATTGTTCTATCTAGTTAGGGTTTAAATCTTATATGTAATGAATTCCATACATTCACACAAACTTTTTCATATATAATATTAGTAAGACAGCATCATATGAGTGACAGGTACCTGCCAAGTCGTGCCGCCCGATTCCACTGCAATTCAGCATGGCACTACCTGCTATATAAGTTTGGTTTACGTTTATATGGATGGGGTCCGGTGGTGGGTCAGGTTCGCGGCACATTTACGGTATGTGCTAAATACACACGAGAACCATCTCAAATGCCATCAGTGCCGCCATTGATGAGGTGCCCGGAACGATAAATTATCAGGGCTAATTGACGGCTAGACAGTCCCCTGGAGGACCGAAACCATCTCCTCAGAGTCGTGGAGCAGGGGATTTATCACCTTACGTACCTTATAGTACGGAATTGATTGTCAATATTCTACCATCATTATAACGCTGCAAATAAAATAATAGCCGATAGTAGCTCTTCAAGATTTATCAAGCAGAGGAGAGGAAGATGTACAGAAGATTGAAACATCAAAATACCGTGACCTCTTTATGAAAAATAAAGCAGAGGTACTAAGGAGTATCGGCAAAGTCTAGAACACACTTTGCCGATACGCCTTAGTACATCTGTTTTCGGTTTTTTTTATTAATGATGATGACTTATATATTATGCAATCTAGCTTGGTAAGTACTAAACGCACTCAACAGGTTTGTAAGCATTAATTGAAAGACGTATTGTAGACGTATTGTATACCCGAGCGCGAGTTAAACCCCCCATCAGAGGGATTACTGGAATTCAAAAATATTTATACATATGTATAGCAATTCCAATAATATTACATACATAGGTGAGTTCGTGTCAATTATATCCTCCTATTATCTTAACAAAATAAAAGCCGAAACAAATTGTTGTCATTCGATGACGATTGAGAATAATCATATTTAAAGTATTTCATTTTGGAACGCTCTCGAATATTCCAGACAATGTATAGTCACAAATTTTCTTGCATTTCATAATAAACGTTTTTTTTTTTGTCTATTATTAAAATAATTGTTAGAAAAATTGCCATGTATAATAAATCTTTCAAATAATAGATGGAACATGAGAACGGTTACTACAATAGTTAGTAATATTACAATACAAAGTCCCCAAAAGCTGGCTATCTGTATATGCTCGATTTTCTCAAAATCGACTAAACGGATTTTCATGTAAATTTGACCCATGGATAGAACGATTCCCGAGGAAGGCTTTAGTGTATAACTGTTCACTCACGGGCGAAACCAGAAGGCGAATCGTTAGTAAACATGCTCACATTATGTGTAACATAAAAATAGCATTATGTCAAGCTAAATGTGTAAATATTAATTTGTTGACGCTCCTTCGCATTCCCACATTTACTTTGTGAAATAGAACATAGTCTTAGATATACAATACACAATATTCTATCCATCGGTAAATTTTACCATTGGATTCTTTTACATGTTCCGGACGTAACGTGAATCAATATCCAGTATCCAAATACATCGACAGATAGTGTTGAAAACGGACAATATCAAGCAGATGTGAGAACATCCATTCTTTGTTAATTAAATTATTCAAATAAAAGTTCTTTATATACGTGACACATAAAAAGTACGGTTTTTACGTTTTTTGTGCCACGAAAAAGCGTTCTGGCCACGTGTTATACGATATTATATTACAGAATTCTTCCCCTCGAAGATTGTTTCTAGTACCTAGCGGTAGCAGTCGTAGTAATAAATTACATTCGGTTTCGTATTTGACATAACTACCTTGCATCAGAATTGGTTGGTGTGTAGGACTCGCGGCACATCATCCAGTGTCGCGAGTTCTACACACCAACCAATTCTGCCACCAGTCCCCAAACAACCGGACCCCACCCAACAAAATCTTAATTTTCAATAAGGATGTCGTAAATAGAAAATGTATGTGTAAATCGAGCCTGGCCTTATTGTAGTGGAATTGGGAGGACAGGGGAACTCAAGTCATACCACCTGAATTTGAAGCTTCGCTGTTGCGTCTACAGCGGTTTGTGGGTAGCCGGTGGTCCATTGGGTAGGAGGAGGAAAAGAGAGCAACGCATTTACAAAACAATTTTGTGGACTATACGTCTTCTCCAGACAGGTGTCATTCCTGTCAAGGTACCCGTTTGAACTCGCATCGCACTGAACTCAGCACCCCTCTCTATGCTTTTCTTGTGAATAAATATAAGATAGTTTACTAAGCCATAGAAAAAACGTACCACCGAAAAACTCGCAATAATCTATCCCCTCCAAGTTTCTCTAAGTGAGACGATATCATATTAATTTCAAAGTAAGTTTTTCTTAAATAAATCTGTGTCTTTTGCGTTGACGATCTTATATAGTGAATGCCACAATTATTATATAGTGAAATGTGTCTCTTGCGAATCGGTATTGAAAAAAGCCGTACAATATAAATAATATTACAATTTTACGCTCTAAATAGTCGATAATAATAAGAAGCTTTTTGACGTAGATAATTAATGCTCAATTAAATACTTAGGTAATGATGGCATATAAAATAATATTGAAGATATACTAAAATATAATAAATGAGAGCCTCGGTGGTCTAGTTGTTAGGGCTTGGGAATTCCATTCCGGTAGTCTAGGTTCGGAACCCACCATGTGCCAATGACTTTTTTGACATACATACATTTTAGTGCGCTCACGGTGAAGGAAACCTTCGTGAGGAAACCCGGATTCGTGTATTCCAATTCCACCTAATGTCGGATTGGGCCTAACTTGCCTTCTGGGTAGCAGAGGTCAGATGGCGGTTGCACTATGAAACCGGAACCCTTATCGAGTCACCTAGATTGGGTAGCTGACTATGATATTGCCTGATATAGAAACGGAATAAGGCTAGAAGAATGTATAAAAATGACTAGAATATAATAGTTATTGTAATCAATTAGCATATTCTAGTCGGCTGCGAGAAATATAAAGTTACTGTTGCTTAATTAGATTAGAGTGACTGTCTGCAACGGTCGAATTAACAGCAATAAGAGAGAATTCCTGCTTTTACGTTTTCCAGGATCGCACAGTACAATTCTAGTTCACCAAATTACTAAACACGATCGCCGGTCCGCAGTTAATACTTGCTCGCATTTTATGCTTTCACTGTACATTTCTAAGCTTCCGCACATAGTAAAATGTAACGAAGACGACCGGCCTTCTAATTGCTCCTGCAAATTTTTTGCGAGTTCTTTTTTATATTTTATAATACGTAATAAATATAAACTATACTATTTTTAGAGTTCCATACCTGGAAAAATTGGAAATACATTGTTAGATGTCTATAGTTCAAGTAACTAACACTTTAAGACACGACGCCGCAGACATACGCATTGAGAATCCTTGTCCTTGCAAATTTTTAAATTTTGGCGCCTAGCTCCCGCCATAAAATGAAAATATTGGTACTTACTTTGAATAGGGCCAGCATATTTTTACAGTTCTATATCTAAAAACATAAAAGGGAATATATATGAGACTACTTTTGATCCGTCAGTCTGTCAAGCAAACCTAAAGCTATTTCCTAGCATAAATTTGTCAAAAATTGAAATAGTACAGGATGGATGATTGATAAAATATAAAACTTCGCAATGTTCTTGAAAAAAAATGAAAATATTATTACAAACATAAATAACTATATTTTGTAGGTCATTTAATATAAAAGGAAATAATTCAACCGCAAAGTAAGTTGTGTTAGAACCAGTTAGAACTCTCGACGTGCGAAGCGGAATTGACCAGATTTTATGTTACATCTTTACCCGCACAAAACTCGTTATATAGTAAACGATTGAAGTGTATATTTTCTTGATTTCCTTAATTGAAAAGTCTCCTTAGATCTTATACATTTATGTTGTTTGTCATAACTTGATTTGGCTATAGAAAATGGAAAAATGTATTATTCTTTGCGATTTCTTATTATTTTTACAATATTTTCATGTAAGGTACCTGTGCTCTAGTGGATGTGCTGTTGGTCGAATGCAAGTTGTTGGCGATCGACAGTTAACATGCTGTACTCGTATTTCGAGTATAGAGAACAATTCCATATATGTTAAGATAATTGATGTAAAATCAGTTAGGTTCTAATGTCAAAGTAACGCTACACACATCAAAATTATGAAAATCGTTTCATTAAACCGTTTCATTTAGCTTGATTTCGTCGTTGTTCAAGTTTAGTAAATAAAATTTTACAAAATGATCGCCACTACGTAATGGCTGATTTTATATTCTTTGAAATACTACGTCCAGTCTACTAGCTAAGCTAAATGAAAGAGCTCAGCTAGTAGACTGGAGGTCGTAGCTGCCAAGGAACTGACAATGGTATAGAACAAATGACGAAACAAAAGTATTAAGTAAAAGAAAAAAACATATTTTTTACGTTTTTGAAAATCATAAAATTTTGTAAACGCAACCTCAAGATAGGGACCCATATACAAAAATACAATGTTGTTGTTAACCTTCGATACTCTAAGGCTTGAACTGTACATATGCCCTTTATGCTATAAAACAAAACTAACTAGTATCAGCTCTAAAACGCAACGAGCATCATTCTGGAGGGAAAGACGGGTAAGAGACGTGAGCACGGTAAAGCGCTACGCTCCCATCGCTGTTCCAAACGATTTCACTTCTATTTTCGTTCATACCGCGCGCCTTCAATCGTTCTTTTTAAGGCTGCAAATAAAATAAAACCAATACGGCAACATGCAAACACAAATTGACGAGGAATTTATTGAACAAGCAAATCAACGTGTAGAGTTTTGAATAACGCTGCTTACAGCGTATCGGCTTTAGGGTTCAGCGGGCTGAGGGAAAAGAGTTCCGCTGTGACAGTGAATACAAAACTTATCAATCATTCTAAGCCCGCGCTCATAATAGAGAACGTTTTATTTATTCTTTATTTTGATAGTAAGAGGTAGTGTATTACTTAATGTCTACGGGGGATCTACGACCTATAAGGGGGGGGAGGTGACAACGGGGCAACTCATCGGCATAGTATTTCTGCTGATGTTCATGGACGTCGGTAGTCGCAGAAGGGCCCCGATCGTTTGCCGCCCTATACTATAAAGGAAATTATTCAGTTCATTCTTCGTCTAAACTCACTCGCACATGAAACCATCACATGAAAAGCGACAGCATAACTGTAGGGTTTCAAGCCGTGTATGATTTTCCGGCAGCCTAATGGATGGGAGGAGGATAACGGGCCAGTATATGTGGATTTTTAATGACGACGGTAATTATGAAAAGTGTCTAGCAACATGCACTCTTATAAGTAAGAGGTAATGCCACGATGGCGGAATTGGGCCGTCACGACCAGGTACCTCCCATGAGACCAGCGTAAAGTGGCATTCTCGGTATCGCGTTTTGTGAAATTTATGAGTATCCGGTGGCCGGAAGAGACAAATGGGGGGGGGGCAACGCATGAACATAATACTAATGCTCATGGGCGTCGATAGTCTTAAAAGGGCTTCGATATCTTGTCTGTTCCCTTGTACTACAATAAAAATACTATTAAAAATTCATCACCAATGATAACGACTTCCTGGATTTGTCCAGATGAACATCACCTCCAATGGGCCATTCACAAACTACAAAAAGCGAGAGCTATCGCATCACAGTGGTAAAATTTGGTAGAGATTTTCTCCGACACGTTTTTCGACTGCAGTACAATTTAGCTTTTGATAATATAAAACATACTTTCAAATTTTCAATGATACTTTGTCGTAATTTATAAGTAACAACATAAGATACGAAAATAAGATCCTGTAATTTATTCGTGGTAACTTTCTCTTCGGCGTTGTCATAACTCATGCGAAAATAAGACTCTCGACATCTTGGGTGGGGCTATGGAAAGTTTGATAAAGTTGTAAATTATTCTGTAAAAATAAATTAATGTGAGTTACTTTAAAGAAAAGCGGAGAATTGTACATTAATCTTGAAAATAAAAAGAGCTTGATAACAGATTGATGTCTTAAGGCTTTTTGTAGCTATAATTTCTACATGTCTTTTAAGGCGTTAGGGAAAAATTATGAGAGTAGATTTTACGATGCGCGCGCATACCGACACGAAAAACCAACACCAGAAGTTATCTATATATGTAATGTTGACTACATTTTATTTTTCAAAATGTTGCCATTATGCATTATAATATAACTTTCAATGTTAATAAATTGAAAGTTCCTGTTGTTATTTTTTAACAATGTAGAACAAGGCTAAAGAAAAAGTTTTTGCAAGGATTTTTTATCTTGTTAGGCCAAAGGAGTATAACTTCTAACGCGTGTACATAAGTACACAAACGCTTTTCTTTTATTCTGTTAGACTAGGTGATAATAAACAAAAGAACATTATCTCATACATACTGCACTACTTGTTCTTATGAGATTTTGTTCAACACGCGGAGCTTGCACGAATGCGAGCAGCAAAGTATAATGGAGCATTATGTTAAAAACAATACAACTGAGAGAAAGTGAGTTAAACTTAATGCATCACATGTTTCTACAATTAAACTGAGTGCATCACATATTTCTACAATGCTATAAAGTTTCCTTCCGGACCTGAACTTGTGCAACGGTAGCGAAGAGTCGCCCAATACAGCTTCACCGGATTGCTATAAGTGCTCGTCTGGCAACGAAACTGGGTATGGGGTGTTAGATGGGACCGATCCCCCTCTACCCCGCAGATGGGAGAGATACATCCCGAATATCAACTGGAACTCCGCGGGTTTCACCTGCCGCCGGTTTTTTGAAATGCCCCGAATCTATCAGAAACAGGACACCTTGTAACAATTATGTTTTGAAACTTAAATATTTTATAAAAAAAGTATATCTGTCATCTTTGACTGTAAGGCTTAATGTGCTCCGTGTTGAAGAAATGTCACTCTTTTTTCTTTTGGCGATGGCGAGAATGGATATAATTGCGATGGCTGACTCTATCTCCCATCGCCAAACTATAATTAAATAGTTTTTCCTCTTCAGTCAAGAACCTACATATTCGTGTCACAATGCACGAATTAATATTTCATTAAAGGGGTGAGTTCATGATTCCTTGCCGACGCCATGTTTCATTGTTGTTTTGATCTTAAATTCTATGTAATTGTAACAGTATATATATTGCCTGATTTTAGTTGGCTCATGAAGCCAAGTGAATAGGATTCTTATTGGCTGTGAGTTCCTTTTCAGAGCTCTACTCCTTTTACTTTTTATTTTTTGTTATTAAACACTATATTATTCAAATATTGAACATAAGGAATGAAGGACGATCCGTGACGATAAGTGGTTATGGATAAGATTTCATACCCTCACCTTTTTACTAACCAATATCAAAAACTGTTTTAATCCCATTGTTGTTCTTGTACTATTTTAAGTCTGTCCTGGATTGTGAATGTGGAAAGACCAATTGAATAAATGTAAATAAAAGTTTAACACAACTCTTATAGTCTCTTTAACCCTCTGTTGACTCCTTTTATAGAAAATTATAGAATCGAATAACATAAATTGTAACAACCTGACGTCCTAGGCCTACGCGAATATTATCCATTAAAGTAAATGTATTTAACAGATTTTACCAGTATTGCGTTGATCAGAACAACTCATTTTAATTACTCTTCCGGTACATTATATGCATCAAGTTTGAACTGCCTCGTGGTGCAATGGTAAGCATGTGCAGCCACGGACATGAGATCCTGGGTTCGGAATCCGGATCGGACCAAACAAAGATTTTTCAAAGGATAGCAGTCCGTAATTAGGAAGATATTTTGCGATATTACGCCTCTTCGTCTGTCCATCCTGCGCCTGACTTCTCTCCCGTCGTGTCGAACTACTGCCCCATTGGAGTGGGAGAGTGTAGGAACAGTTAGTGCACTTATCCAGCGCAGATAACACTTTTCAACAGAGCCGTGTAGTAGAAATTCAGTTACGACGACATTCTTGACACATCCGGACTTCTTTCAACTCTGTCCTCGTGTGAATACAGCTATTGTCGGTTTTCTGTACTTCGTGGGAAAATGTATACGCAATGCCACCGGTTGTATACTGAGACTGATGGGTGTGTGAGACTCGCGGATAAATCGAGTACCCACTAAACCCTCGAGGGTGTCATCGGACGTTAACATTGGTACCCCGGATCGTACAGGGCACTGCTGTAGAGCATACTTTTATCCGTTAATATTTTCTGTATCACACAAACTCATGATTTAATTAAGGAAATGTAGATAAAGTAAAATAGGTAGACCAGAAAATATTAAATGCCAGATGACCTGCGCACATTTCATCGGATATCTTTTTTATAGTACAGGGAGACAAAAGTGAGAACCTTCAGAGGACTATCGATATAAATAGACATAAACATTGTTCTCATGCAGAATCGTTGCCCTGCTTCTTACTCCAATGAACCACCAGCTACACACAAATAAAAAAAATATCGATAGCGAGAGGCTTACATGACACCGCTGTAATGTGACAGCTATGCTAACGAACAAGTATAGCCGGCTCAATTAAGCTCCAACGCAGCATGGCACTACCTCTTATTACAAAAAAAATAAACAAAATTTTATTACACCGCCTTCAGTACCGTATATAGATTTTCAGAAAATTATCCTCTACTAACAAACAGTTAGTAATTTTATCTTATATAAAAAAATCTCATCTCACAATGTAAGTTACCCAACTCATCCGAAATGCCTTTACTGATTTTTACTAAATTTTATGCGCATATTTAATAGGTCTAATAATCGGGTACTATCTATTTTTCAAACAGTGATGAGGGTGGTTCACCATTAACATTTTTAATGTTTACACTTTTTTATCTTCATTTAAGGGCACGTTTACGTTACGCTGACAACAAATTCAATTTATGACAGAGCCAACGTCTGTCGGGACAGCTAGTATCTTTAAGATATTAATATATATCAGTTTTCACTTTTCGGCCTTATCAGATTTATGCGCATCTATACAATGAAAGTTAAGCCCTCTCAAACTTGCTTTCATTCGCGCAACCTTCAAAACCCAGAACGTTCAATAATATTACACAATTCGTTATATTGACAAAACTGATTATATTTTTCTCAGCAACAGTCTTGAATTCAAATAAAACGGTTCACGAAGTAAAAGAAAAACTTCTTTACGCACGCTTGACTTGGGGAGTAAGCTGGAGAATGCATGACAAGGTGTTACGGAAACGAGGCAAACGAAAAATGCGAGAGAGAGAGAGAGAGATATAAGTTAGTAAAGATAGAAAGAGAGTGAGAGTTAATTTCTATATATAACTGTAGCTGTATTAAAAGTAAATAAGACTTACTTCTATTTTTACTGTATAATAAAATGAACAAAGGTAGGCGCTCGTTAGCAATTAAGGACACCAACTAATTGCTGTGAAGATAGGACGTGACTAGAAAGTTATATCCTCTAATCTCCCCCTCTAATGAACACTCTGAAGATTATTAGCCGATGACCCATTGGCGGGAAAGATGATAAGGAGGATGACGCATCGCCATAATTGTTCTGATGTTCATGGGCATACGTACTGGTCGAAAGCCCCCGTTTTCTCGTTTGTCCCCCTATACTATAAATAAAATATTTTTGTAAATTTTATATATTTAAGGTTTTCATTATACGAATACATATAATCCACGACCTAGGCGGGATTCGAATTCGCGACCTCTGGCGTAACGTGCGGACTAACCGCCCCGTTACCAACTGAGCCAGTCTATCGTCTGAGGGGTGTACGTATAAAACAGCGACCTGTGCTACTCACCGGCGCATGGAGTTCTGCGATAATGAAAACGACGCGGCCATCAATCGAAAGAAAACGTAGTCTTTCATTTAACAAAGTGACGCTTCTGTACAAAGAATCGTTCCGGCAATTTCGGAAATTGGCCTCGAGAAATACTCACAAAAAGAGATTTTATATAGTAATATATAAATGTAAACGGTAAATGCCGTGTTGTATAGACTAAAATGTAACATTTAATTTTGACTCTCTCTTTTAATTGGGAAATTGAGAATATTTTGAAACACATACTGCAGCCGGTGGCCCATTGCGGGGGGACGATAGGTACAGATACAGAATAGCTTTATTCAATGCAAATAAAAGAAAATTATACATACAATACATTAATTATGTTGAACAATAGACATAATACAGTTCGCTGTACACAAATTAATAGGATTTGAACATATTTGAATTATAATAATCTACAAAAAAATAGATTTCAATAAACGAAAAGAAGACAGAGAGAGAGAAAAGAAAATGCCAGTTTCAATGTATTTAGAAAAGTGCTTTGCATTGAATACGAGTATCACTCAGCTTGGTGGTTGAATAGTCACCGTTATAACATACTCTGAGCTGATGATGCAAGTATAACTTACTGCTTCTTGGCAAAGTTAGGGAAAAAAGATTTTAAATAATATTTTTTAATTGTGAAATATTCAATATTAAAAATAAATTAAATTTTAATAGAAATAATCAAACCAACCGAACTCTTCAATTTAGTTTATTTTCCACTTTTCAGTGAATTGTAATTTATTGTACTCTTGAATTCAGTGCGATCGTTTTGATATAATTTAATTTATTGTTGAGGTCGTTTTTCATGCAGTTTGCCAGGTAGCAGTGGCCCGTACGAGTGGAGGAGAGAAAGAATATATTATGCAGATGTCTAGGGGACGCAAATTATGAAAAGGCCCAACTCATTTATCTCTCAGACGTACTACATATAAAGTATAGAAAGATATTACAACTTTACCGAAAGTTATAATATTTTTATTTATGCAAATTCAAAGCTAACATTTTGACACGAGGCAGTAGAGAGCTTATACGAGTACCTTTTCAATACTTCTGTCCTGGAAAATAACAATAAAATTTTTGCAATAGGACAGTTTTTACGGACTATTTCTCGGATATGTCAGGAAAGTAAATATATACAAGTAAACTGGGTTGTAATCTCCAAAAAGTGGCTTTCCGCCACGAGTGGCATATCTAGGAATAACAAGAGGTTTTATACCTCTTTTTTTATAATAAATATAATATATTGTAAAAAGTTTGATTAATGCTTGTTACTAAGCCAGTCATAGAGATGTGTATATTCAGAACTGAACAACAAACATGTATATTCTCTCAATGCTGTCTTCGAATACACGTTTAGTGTATTGTATAGTAGACGCTGTGACGTCATTAGTGTACGAACTCAGAAGCAACCTCAACTCTTCACCGTTTCCCGATAGCTATTAACTTGTTTTGCTATAGATTGTTGTAGTCAATGGTTGCTTATGCAGATGAGTAGTCAAGAGTATAGCTAAGCTTGTCTGGTGGAAGGTGACCATGACTTTTAACTCCTGAAAACCTCATGAAAACATCTCGACACAAATACTGTACAAACACCAAAAAATCCCCAAATCCGTAATGAAACACTTAGCTGATCAAACATGTCGGCGCGGGATTTGTGTCCCTGCATACAAATTACACAAGTAGCCGTAATCTTATAATGGAGCGTTTACGTCCACAAAAACATCGGCGAGCCTCCTCTTAATGCGTAAAATTGCCTAAAATCCGAATATACATATTCGTTGTGTTCTCACCAGATTAGTACGGTTTCTAGATGGGATTTCTTTAATGTGATTATATATTTCAATTGAATTATAATTTATTTAATTGGATTTCAATTTCTTAAAACGGATTATATTTTGTTTAATCGAATTAAAATTCGTATAATCGGATTATAATTTATTTATTCGGATTAGTATTTCTTGATTAAGGGTATGATTTCTTTGGAAAACAGATGATAACAGTAGTTTAGTCCCTACATTTACATTTCTTATTCTCGTTATAGTCTGCAGAGTTATTCTTCTACGACTAAACGTCAAATACTGGTCATAGATAATAGATGGTGATAAAACTATTTTCCAATTTTAAACATAATTATCGTTATCATTAGTAGTCCTTATGAAGAGACTCTTTAAATGAACGCCAATACCACCGATTAATACTAGATACTACAGATAGTCTAGATTCGACGTGACCGTCTGTCCATCCGGGCGCGGATCAGCTCAAAAAGTATTGTTACTAGATAGTTGTAACATCGCATAAGTACACAGCTTAACCAGACCAACAGAGTAATAAGTTACATTCATAAAAAGTCATATACCTTCCCTATATGTAATAAATATTTTCCTTTTCAAATATATTGTTGGTGTTGCAGAAACGCTGCGTGATTTATTAGACCGTTCGTGACTTATTGAGCTTTAAAGTGCCAATTATCGTTAGTGTCAACGGCAATTCCCTCCCAGTCCCAAAAATACTAATAGTACTTTCTCTATGGTCCGCTGACCCAACATTCGAACCCTGAACCTCACGTCAGCTACAGACGTGCTTGCTTACCTCTAGACCACAATACAGTTATATAGGAGATGGTTTCGTAGCCCAGATAAGTGTTTGTGCAATAAAGCTCTTCAAATTTATTAAAGACATATTTTTATTTACAGTAAACGAGAAATCGGATCATTCCGAATACCGACATACGAGGGTGGATCTAAAAGTTCTAAGCCCGACCAAGAAAATGAAAGAAAAGTGGATCTAAATTTATTTTTATTTTTTGACATAGTCACCATCTAGTTCAACACACTTCTTCCACCTGACCTGCAACTTGTTTATCCCCTCGAAAAAAAAAAAGATTCCGGAAGGTCGGCGAAATAATCGTTTACTACGACTATCACCCCATTTTTCGTCGAAAATTTCGAGCCACACAAATGTTTATTTAAATTTGGAAATAAATGATAATCCGAGGGGGCTAAATCCGACGAATAAGGTGGGTGGGGCAGCAATTCGTAGCCACAATCATAGATTACTGACATTGTTTCAACGGAGGTGTGAATACGTGCATTGTCTTGATGAAACGAAACTTTCTTACGCGTAGGAAGTGGTGCCGTGCATGGCGCACGACACCACATCCTCCTCAAGTATTTCGCTCATGGCTGGGCCAACGTAGTGCTTGAAAAGACCACAGATTATTTTTATATATCGGGCAAACAAGATCGAAGCTAACGATGTCCACGCGTGTTCGCATTATTGTCATGCAAATGTGTGGCCCTTCTTGTTTTCTCCCCTCCGATGGGAGGGGAGGAAAAAACCGTAAGAAACGCGACGAAATAGTAGTAGAGCAGTACTTCCCCAGTCGTGCCGGTCCGGTTCCGCTGCAATGCAGCATGGGAATGTCTCTTACCAAAGATCTAAAATTTTTGTTGTTATTATTATTTCTATGTAACTCCTCCGGACTTGCATGATACTTCTGATAACCAAGCATACACTTAGTTTGGTGACTATTTATTTAAAAAGTGTAATATTGATGTTTGTTTTCTTAATAAGTTAAAATAAAAAATAAAATAATGCGAGATCTTGGATTCTCGTTCGCCCCCCCCCCCTATACTATAAAATGATGAAATATGGCTATGGCTGTTCTTTGCCTCTATGCTGTAAAAACACGAATATGCCTTAGAACACACGACTGAAAAAGTTAGTGTTATTATACTATGCACTGGCTGTGAGTGGAAAAGAGAAGAAAATGTATGCTGGGACCTGTCTCTCTTGGCCCTACAGTTATGTATAGACATAATTATGAGACGCAGAGTCACGCCACACTGCGTGCACGCTGCGTTTCTTTTTAGTGTACAACCGAAATGTAAATTGTCGTCTCATTTCGCACGTTTCGTGAGATCAGTCTTCTACTAATTTAGTTAATTGTATATCTACTTTGCGAATATGCTTTCAATATTCTCTTCTCCCTAAAGAATTAGGGAGACGAGAATACACTATACTAATCACACAATGAATAACATTATGAGCATACGCGATCTAGCACCGGGTTTTATATAGCATTGGCGTAGACGGCCGACAATATTGTATTTATTGTGGGCACTAAAAACATCCGTTCTTACGAAAAAGCACTCGTCAGTAAACAATACGTGACTTAGGAATTCTTCTCAGACCTTACCTAAACGCAAGTGCCAAATTCCCTTCTACCCGTAGTCACGTGGCACGAGGCGTTGCACTCGGCGTGACACGGATGCTGCCCATCCCCTTTTAACATTCTCCTAACGCGCAAGTGGTTAAGACAGTATTGACGTCCCACCTTGTGTTGGTGTAACGTCTCCAAACGGCCTAACTCCAAATAGCCTAGAAAGTCTTGGGGATATTTGGAGAAACCTTTACACGTACCTGAAAAGTATTTCAATGCCGTCGTCGACTCCTCGCATCAGCTAGATGACAGTCGCAGCTGCGGATACTGACTGTGTTGTACATGCGCATGTGCTCACGTTGGAATGCCATTACTGTCGGCGATGCCACGTTCCTTGGAGCATGTTAGAATATTCCTTATTGGAATGCGACATCATGTGCAACCGTCTCTCAACTCGCAAAAACAATATCAAGAAAAGGACGTCTTTCCTTTAGGAAATCACGTGTGGAACTAACTGAAATTTGAAAACTATTGCATAAAGACGCACCGCGCTCGAGGTTTAAGGTATGAAGGTACACGGTACACGGTAATGTATACTACAGCGATTGATCACCTCACTTCATGATTCTAGTATAGTATAGTAAATGCGACGCGATAATTACAATTATTACTCCATTTTAATACGTATTCACCCAGGGATGACGGACATCTGTTCAGCCCAGTGTCACGCATATGTAGTTCTAGTGTGGCTTACTGAAAAGAGTCGCGTAGCGTCGCATCACACCGCTGCCTGCAGTTCCGCCATTGCACCGGCGCCTTAATACGCAATATTTTTCAAACGGACACAGCGTGCCTATTTCTTCGAAATGTAGTACGTACAATTAACTACGCGGGGCTATTATACATTTTTTTGTCTGATCAATTTACAACATTGTTTGATTTTAATTTATAACTTGCCAATATTTGATTTGGTCGAACTTTGACTTTCAGCTATGATGTACATGTGTATATATGTGTAAGTGCCTATAAGGAACCACAGGGTTTCTTCACCTATCGTGCAAATGCAGTATCCAATATTACGGTGATCATGCTGATGATAGAAGCGGACGTGATTGTACACACAGACACACACACACACACACACACACACACAGAAACACACACACACACACCCACAGATATCATTGTGTCGGTTTAATATGCCATTTGGGACTTGTATAGTTGTTAAGCCTTTAATAGTTATTATTCAGCAAGAGGTAGTGTTATGAGGCATTGCAGTGGAATTGGGACGGCCCGAACGGAGAAGTACAACTCGCTCACTTGATACCGCCGTAAAGCGACATTGTTGTCGCGTTTGGCACATTTTGTGCGTAGCCAGTGGCCCATTCGAGAGTGAAAAGGAGGGCAACTCATAAGCTTAATAAAAATGGGCTTCGGTAGCCGTGGAAGGGCTCAGATTTCTCGTTTGATCCCATACTATAAAAATAAGCCTATTATACAGCCGTCTAGTTCGTACAATAATTTAGATATTCTATGAATTTAATATAACTTTAAGGTCAGCCATAATAATGGCAAGTCTTGTAGAGAGATCTAACACGTTGAAATGTTATTGCCAAATTGAATATAATCTCCTCAAATTACAAAAAATAATCCTTATATTATAGTTACGCCTATCTATCCATCCGTATATCATGGACTCATTATTCGGAGAGTTCGAGTACTCTGCAATAAAAAAACTCCAAACGAAAGTTAGTTTGAATAAAATCGATACAAGTATAAGAGATTTTATATATTCTTTTTCTTTGCTGTTACGGAACCCTTCGTAAGTGAATCCGACTGGCTCATGGCCGGTTAAATGATAGAATGTCATGAAAATTGCGTGGCTCTTCTTTTACAAACTCATTTATCAAAATTTAAAAAGCTTTTAAGTAAACATGACAGTTTACACATTAACAACAGATTCGGGTATAACGCGATAAAAACACCCTAAAACGCATCAATTTCGTGATAAAGTATACAAGCTATCTACCCCAGCTTCGTCCATGAATAACAGGGGCCGGGTTGTTACCTTAGTTAGAGACCTTCTGCAGGAATCGCTCTATCCACTAGCGACGCACGAAAATCCGTTCTGTTGATTTAGGAAATTATTCACATATAGCTTTTGGGGACTTTATTTTATGATATGTATAGAGAATAATGAAAATATATAATATATATCAATACGTATATTTGTCGGTTTGCCATTTAAAAACCTGCATATTTACCCCATTCGTCTCTGTTAAGAAAAGGAATGTTGAACGAATGCGTCCAAAATCGTTCATTATGTAAGAGGCATAAGCGTAGAGGTACCTTGCACTCATATTACACAGACCTAGAAAGCTTTAGGCAATGAATAGCGTTGATAAACGTATGAAAAGTAGATTCACCTTAATAAAGAGCCGAGCAACGTATGTACTGTGTAAGTTGATAACACATTAACCTTTCTAGTTTGAGGGCTCAGCGCGGGAATTCATGGAGTTAGAACTTAGATTAGATAGAAAAACAATTTGTTGAGAAGCCTCGAAAGTTCTTATTTAGGAGGTCTGAGAGGACTCAGTTCTATTTCTAGTGTGCCCTTGTCAAATCGGTCCTGTCCAATTGGGAAGGTACTTCACACTCATGATGCTGATTTAAAAGCGGTGGCTACGCCATCGCGTTTCGTGCAGTGAGTATCCAGTGTCTTTTATTAGCAAACGAGAGAACGGAGCTTTTTTCAAGACTACCGTTGCCCATCAACATCCACATAATTACCATGCTGATCCGTTCTCCTTCGCTGAAGATGTCACTTTATGGCGGTATAATGTGAGCGATAGTTGCCTCTTCGGTCATGCCGACCCAGTTCCGGGACATAGGAGCAGCATGCAGCATGGCACTTCCTCTTCCTAAAATATTCTCGGCTATTTCTTGTTTTACACCCTTTACTGCAAAAAAAATCAAATAATGCGTAGTCGAGACAAATGTAACGACACCTTATAAATTTATACCCGTCATGACGTTCAGGCTGTAGGCAACAAAGAAATTTACATGCAAATTATATATTGATTATGGGATTAAATTTGTAGAGAAATATTACCCACATCCCGACACAGTAGGATGATTAGTGTCGGATGATTAGTACAAGCAGATGGAAGAGGTGCATCCCGATATGAGAGTGTTTGTAACAGCTAATCTGACTATTATAGACATGTCCAGAGCGACCGAGGGGACAGAGGTCGCATGCGGTACCTAAAATGGCCTCGGCGCTGACGTGAACGTTTGGCTTATAGTGGGGAACATAACGCTAACATTTTGTCACAAGTGTTAAAATTTGTCAAGCTGTGCATGCTTGCATGGGAATATGTTCGAGCCCGGAGATTCTTAGCACACCTTGTTCCACTGTTACCGTAGCCGCTATCGTGGTCAGGAATGGTGGAACTACCGGGAACTAACAAATAATGCTCGCTTGATAATATAGCCAATTTTATCAGTGAATCTTTTTAAATATATTAATATTTCAGGTAAGCGCTCGACGGTGGCTGGTTTCACTCGGCTTCTGTGTAGCAGATGGGGAACCCGAAGCTTGCAGATCTTGCTTGTGATCGGAACAGTATAGAATCAGTGTAAATGGAAATAGATTCCATTTTCTACATGTACACTGTAATTCTAACATTTTTCTATTTCTGTCAGATATTTTCTTGTTGTTTTTATGACATTTTGTTATATTTCTTAATGCTAACATTTTGTCTGCAATCCACTTCTCTTCCCTTTGTATAGTTTTAATTTATTTGATAGAATTCTGACATTTATATCATCCAGTAATTTTTTTAGTGTGAAACCTGTAACAGAGTGTCCTGTTTCATTATATATCTGTATGCATTCTATTGTTACTGTTGTCCACGTTTTTTTATTATTTTTCTCATTTTACTTATTATTGTTTGAGTTAATATGGCAATTCAAGCCGTTCGAGAATGGAGTACTCACATTAGTGTAATGTTATTATCCTGTAAATATTGCTTAAATTCTCTTGAATTCGGCCATCAATGCTGTTGATCTGCCAGAATCATACCAATTTCATCTATTTTATGCAGTTGTGTATTACAGTTCACTAGTATCGCCTCCTCAATTATAACAATAAAATGCACAAACTAATCTCCATCATTCGCGTCAAGTCTTTCAATCACACGTCAATCCATTATATGTGTCACAGACAACTTGCACTTGATTTCAATTAATAAAATATAATTTCATTACATACTTCCTACCTCACCTAACCGGGGTATAAATTGGAACTCTCCTTATCAGGTCGAAGTGTGCGCCTAAGTTGGGGAGAGTATATTCATTTGCCCCTTCATTTTTTCAAGTATTTTGGCTTCTGGCATAAAGTGACAGCGTCGCTGTCGCATTCCGTGCGGTATGTGAGTCGCCGATGACCCATTGGGGGGACGATAGGAGGGCAACGCATTTGCGCAACAATCATGCGAATGTCCATGTGCGTCGGTAGTCATAAAAAGGCTCCGATTACACGTTTGCCTCTTATGCTATTTAAAAAAATAAGAAACGTTTGGACGGGAGCCCCGCAATATCAGCTCATTCCATTTGACCGTATTCAACGTAGAGCGACTCGAGTCGTCGATAGTCAAGGTCTTTCCAACTAGCTTGATACTCTTGCCTTGCAGAGAGATTCCAGTTTACTGCACGTATGGCCCATGATACATTTATAATGGGGAGTATTTCGAGAAATTGTTCGTATAAATACCGGAATTCACATGACAATGCAAAATTTTACCGGCACCATCTCGGTGTTCCGAAGTCTTCTACCGTCGATTCGAGCGTATTTTTTCCTAAGCGCTACTTCATTATGGAATCAGCTACCCCCTTCGGTATTCCCGGTCCGATACGTCTTAGGGATCTTCATGAAAGAGCCTATTTGTCACTAAAAAGCTGGCAACGCGTTTACGAGTCCTCTGGTGTTACAGATGTATATGGGCGTTGGTGATCACTTACAAGTCACCCAACTGCTTCTTTACCTCATATGCTAAAAGAAAAAAACAAGCTCTCCCTCTTTTCCTCTCCCGTTCTATCTTTATTATCTCGTATCTCCCTCTCAATTTCCGTCAGCTTCAATTCCGTTAAGCATGGAACAATGATTTGGGCCTGAGTTGCTTTCAATTTCAAGACATGACGGTTTCAAGACATGATTAATATTATCAAATGTAATCGTTAACCGATTAGCTACACGGGTTAGCAATCCATCGTTTTATATAAAACTTAAGAGTAAAAGAAACTAATAAATTAAGGAGACGCAATCTGTGGGCTCGGTTTACAAATGTCACTTATCGCACTTCTAATGACAAGAATGGTTACCGCCTTACAGCGTGCGTGAATACAAATAACATTCAGTCCCTAATTATTCCAGATACATAAATTATTTTATATTATAAACAGAGATGTAAGATATACAATATCAAGTTCGTTTACGCGAGAGCGCAATCATTTCACACGGATTCGCTGAGTAACGGCATCACAATAAACAGGACAGCGACTCGAGTGGACATCACACCCACTTTAAGGCGGCCATGTATTAGCACGTATATCTTGCACGGCAAAGCGACTGCAATGGAATAGGTGAGTCAGTCTAAAACGGGGCCGTCTAAGTCAAGTGAGATTGCAAGTGTGGTTTTTTTATCAATTTCTCTCAACTCAATTTGCATGCAAGGCTAGATAGACAAACATAGTACGCATTACTATGTTATGTAGAGTATTCTCATCTTCCTTCTATGTTATCCACGTCGGCCACGTCATATGGAATCCCTTCTCTATCTATATTACCCTATGAGCGTAAAATCTAACATTTATGGCTCACATTTTCATACTCCACAAGAAACATTCATTGTCTATCTATTGATGGTATGCCTGCGTCATATGAACTTTACATTGTTGTTAAAACGCTTGTAACACATAACATTCATAACAATGGGTTACATGGAACATAAAGCGGAGACGTGAATCGAACTCGTGAACATATCGTTACGAATCTGCGACGCATAAAGTACTTTTCTTAATGTCTATCCTGGAAATGTTATATTTCAAATGTGTTGAAGAACCATGAGTTAGACTTATTCAATACTGACCATGTGTGGGTTTCCTGATGACCTCCTGAGTTTCTTGATGAGTGGAGGATTCCTCTTCTGGGTCGCTTAGGCGGGGCAAGCAGGGGGGCGTTTAAGCCGCTAAATCTCGTAATCCTAATTAGTTTATCATTCAGATGTATATTTGTTTTCTATTTTATGCTTAAGATAATATTCGGTCTCAGCACACACACATCCCATATAAGTATTAATTACTTTATAAAATGTAATCGGACGTATTTTATTTGAAAATTATGATGGATATTCAAAAAGAGATCCCATTTAACACAACTACGAATCGTCTTTTATCCCTTTACTTAGAACGCTTTATTGTTATGTCAAATTCCCCGTCACCCAAGGTTTGGGCCACAATTTGTGTAATTAAATAATGAGCATTCCCCATGTTGTCATCATAGTTAGCCGTAAGACTTCTTGAGGTCTGTTGCACAGCAAGTTCAACGGCAGGCCGCAAGGTCCTGTGTTATATTTTTACAAACGAGCCTTTGACACCATGAACGTCACAATTATGCGGATGTATACCCTCCTTCACTCCTCCCCACAATGGGCCACCGGCTAGTCACAAACTACACAAAACGCGACACTGACGATGTCGCGTTACGGCTGTGTCTTGTCAGTGAGAGTCAGTTACACTACCACTTACGATACGACAATACTTCTTACAGACGCTCTTATTATCTAATAACAACACGAAGTCGGGCAGTTGGCGGTGACATTCCTCGACAGTATCTTGTGAGTAACTCCAATATGCCGGTCCAATTTGGCTGTCTACTTAGCAAGCATTGCACTAACTCATTGTTTTTTCTGAGGGCCCTGCTACTGCTGGCGATGCCACCGCACTTGCCTCTACATTTTATAGGTCCTGATAGGCACTACTTCTTACTTAACAAAGTCACATGTCGTGTACTTGGAATATCTGTAATAAAATCCAGTATTTCCTTAACTGTTTTTGTGCTCATCGTGTTCTAAACTCCCGAATGCAGTCTCATAGATTGCGGCTGAAACAGTTTAAGTTGCAATTAGCGAGAACGAATAATGCCTAATATCTAAACCTATTGATTTATAGGATTCATTGAAAATTTTACAATTATATAAAGATAACTTATTTGGTCTTTATTGTGCTTTGAATTGACTTTGAATTGTGCTTGGCGGTTCATTGCAGCCCAATTGCGACTGGGGAGATACCTCTTGCTTCCATAATGCCGTTGTTAGGTGAAAGTTATGCTCTCACGTTCCGCTACGTTTATGAGAGGCCAATAAAGGAGGTGAACACACTGATGTCCCTATTATACTATAAAAAAGCGCAATTTAGCATAATATGGCGGCGGAACTCAAACAGATTAAATTTCAGTTAGCGAAACTGAGCAATAACTAATGCCTAAAATCTATACTCGAGAACCAACAGATGTTAGCAAGTTCTAGCAAACTATAAATAGCTTTAGAACACATTGATTTATGGATTTACTGAAAACTTAACAACTAAAAGTTATAAACGATTTTTGGATCCTTTTCTAACTTTGAATTATGCTTGTCTATACAGAATCGTTGGGGAGCTTATTGCACAACCTAAATGAATCCCCATGACGCATTGGTCTTAGAATGAACTTGGACAAGACAAAGGTCATGTTCAACAAAAATGTTCTCTCTAGGCTGGTTAATGTCGATGGTGCTATTCTCGGAGTCGTAGATGAATACGTCTACCTCGGGCAACTATTGCAATAAGGTGGACATAACTTCGGAAAGGAAGGAACAAGGACTCATTTGTGTTGGGCAGTATTTCGGAAACTTCGTTAAATTCTCACGTCACCTATACCGCAGAAGTAAAGGTTTTAAACCAATGCGTTCTCTCCGTGATGACCTACGGGGCCGAAACAGGGCCTCTTAATTTAGGACTGGTCCGCAAGCTGGTACGATAGATCAACGGGCTATTTATACGTGCTTCGTTGGGTGTATGTTTCTCTGTCCGACAGAATTCGTAAAGAAGTCATAAGGCAGAGAAATAAGGCATCCGATATCATGCGACGAACAAGCTCGCTAAAGTGGCAATGGGCTGTTCACACACTCAGAAGAACAGATAGCATATGGGCCAGTAAGATTCTGGATTGGAGGCCGTGTTAAGGAAAAAGAAGTGTTGGTTGACCGTTCACCAGGTGGAAAGACGATCACCCTGCAGCAGCCGGTCCGGGATGGATGCGAGTAGCTGGAGGTCGGTCGTCTTGGCGTTCATTGGAAGAGGCTATGTCCAGCAGTGGTCCAATAGGGGCTTACAATGATAATGATGATGATGATACAGATGGAAAATCATAATTCAAAATTCATATCTCTCGATACGTGTGCTTGTGCCATATGTATACTGTGAGTAATACGTTTGAATAACTGAAGCAAGGCAATGAAGTCCCGCGACTGCATTTCCGTCAAATTATGCTGACACGATCAGGAAAGCATCTCTCTATTGAAGTGACGACTATTGCGTTTTTTACGAATAGCCCTTTCTCATATGTTGCCAATTAAGAAAAGTATCTGTACGTTGAGGTTGTTGGAATATTTATCAGCTTCACTAGTCTCTTACCAAAATTACGTCAAGAATGCGAAGAGCGATCCGTCTTATAATTCTAGCCTTAATGGTTATTTAGAAACTAAATTTTTAATTGAGGGTGAGATAGGAATATTCATGTGAGTACTTAGAACCTCTGATTGTACTGACACAAGTCACTAACCAAAACTTTAGCCCCCTATACAATTGAACAAAATATGACAATGGCGATAAACGAAAGAGGGATGATAATAATTTTCACATTATGCAGACAGCGTTATATAATAATCCTTCACAATTGGAACGCACAAATCGGTATATGTATAATACCTATTGTCACTTGAATTTAAATCCCTTTATGATCGAGTGACAACATGCACATGTCATCTCACTATCAGCACTCTACATTCATTACACCTCTACGCTTCATTAAATATACAAAGGCTTAGGGACGGGTAAAAATCCTATCGATATAACAAAATTAAAATATTCCTATCATTACAAATAGTGTGAAATACGGAACAAATCTCGAATTTTATTCCACATTTTGTTCGAGTTTTTATTAAAATGGCACTTAGATACAATTTAGGTCAGTAGGGGTCAGTTACTTTCCTACCATTCTTATTCTGTTAAAATTTATTCACAGCAAGGACTGACATCAACTTCAGAGGGATTGTTCCTCACCTCAAGGTGAGGTTCTCATCCTTGCCCCTGGCACAAAACGGCCTCCTAATCTTGTTTCTTAGTCCGCTATTCTTATAAAAGGTGTAGAATGAGCAGCCCTCTCGATTCAATCAGCTCTGCCCAAGGTGGCACGACAAGGTTTGGACCATTGTAGGGAAATGACTTATCATCCTTAGTTTATTATTTATTCCAGATTATCAGATATAATTATATTACAGTTATCAGACGAGTAATTTTAATTGGTTCTTACGCCAGCCTTCTTACGTATTCCTTTGGCGTCGAAAAGAAAGATATTAAAAACGCCACGGTTTACGCTTGTGGATAGGTAATAGCTGGTACTGGTATAACCCCCCGAACTGGCTAACAAAAAAAGCTTAGATTTTAATAATGCGTCTGTAGTTTTATTACAGCCAAATGCTATTCCCTGACCGAGAGTACAAATCCTCAACTGATCAGATAATTTTGTAAAGTATTGAAAATTTATCTTTTCTTTGGATTTGTATATCAGTTTCATAAAAAAAATTTTTTTTTGACTAAAACACAATTATTAGACTATTAGTCACAAACTTGGAAATCTAACCTAAGTATGATAGTATTCCTTTTAGTTTATACGACTACCGTGATATTTGAATTATTACACAAACATTTGGTTGCGTTTTTAACTACGATACAAGTAGCTTGCACGCAGTTTTACTTTCCTCGCCGAAACACTAGAATTATCGATAGGCAAATGCACATCTCTATCATTTTACGAATGAATTACTAGTTTAATCAAACGATCCCCAGCTGAAACTGCTAGTACCATCAACAAAGCAACGATCTCATATCTCTTTTCTAGCTGTGTTGATTTTTGAATTAGTTAGATATTAGACATGTGGTAGAAATGTATCTTTGGATGGTCTCTAGATTAGTTGCATAATACCCGGATCAGGGAAATGGATGGAAATTCAAAGTTACTTAGATATTTATCGTTTTATTTAGATAACAAGAATATCACTGCCAAATACAATAACCAATTAGCAACTTGGCTGCTTCTTAGTGTTGCAGAATAAAACCTAGCAACATATGATAGTTTAATAATAAATAAAAATAACGACGTGCACGGCTTGGGCCGCATTTTGAATTGGAAAAAAAAATTGGAAGAGACCAACACTCTTCCCAATTAATTCAGTAATAACTTCCAGTCGGGTTTCGACAACCGGCTTGAGCTCATCAACTCCCATGTCTTCGAAAGCTATGGGAGTTATTGGTGGAAGCATCACCATCATCCTTAGGCACCTACTTTTTCGAGGGCCGCTGTAAATTGTGCATCCCTCGCATCCTCAGTCCTCTTTCTCTTCGTGCTACGCGCCGTGTCACGTGTGGCGCGTGCTGCACAGTGATCCGCCGCGTGGCCGCGACTACCCAGGTTTGTGGTTTTGCCACAGGATCAGTCATACTCGGAGCCGGAGCACGAAGTCGCTAGCTAGCAAACGAGGTTACTGACACACTGTCAGGTTCTTTTCGCTTCGCACCAATCTTTACTGCTGGCTCTTCATTTTACGCTTTTGCTTGCGTTCATTTTGGATACCTCATTTGATAACCTCATTAGGGTCAGAGTCTAACCCGTAACGATACGCCCGCTCGATGACGGGCGGATAGTGACGCTCTCGAGACTGGATACTCTCCAACCATTCACTCACGGTCGGGCGCCAGAGCATGGTTTGGGGGTCGAGTTGTCAGCCGATAGCCAATTCAGCTTTCCTCTTTCGCAATAGGAAAGAAGATGGATCTTCCAGCTACCGTTGCCCTGGTCGCACCACGGGGAGTTTACCCACCAACAGCACCCTAACTAGGCATAATGTATCAATTAATTTTTTTTCGTATATTTACGCGAATGTTATTCATTGTTGTGTATCTTTAACGGATTTTATCGAGTTTATTTAGATTTTCTTGTGGAATGAGACAGAATCACCGTCACGAACGAATATGCCAAAAATCCTTGTGCTGTCCTGCTATACAACAAATTGTAAAAGTATGTTAGACTTATAAATAATAAATCGATGAGAATATAATATATATAAATTAAATATGATAGTAAATATATATAATAATAAAATAAATATATATCCTATTGTTTTTTATATTTTTTTTATACTTGTTTTTTCTTAAATTGTATTTATTTTTTATACAATAGGAGATATATATA
>JAFELO010000264.1:1317396-1351508 GCA_017140195.1 Eumaeus atala | reverse complement strand
ATTTAGCTGTCACTTTGCGACAGTATTTTATATTATTTATACTAGCTGTATATGACAAAATTTCACAGATTTTTACAAAATCATAATACTTATGTTTTTTTTTTTTTAATTTCGGCCTCGTAAACATTACACACTACAATGGGAACAAATTAAATTTATGATAGAATAACCCCTGTCGGGTCGGTTAGTTGTCATTAATTTATGCAGCTAAATACGGATTTGCTTTGATTTTTTTTTTTGCACAATATTGTTACATTATCGAAGTTTACAAGACAATTAAAACGTTTTAGGACATGTTACATAGCTTAGGTTCTTCAATAATAATGTAGTATTCTAATAGTACAAGATTTATTTCTAATGGGTCCAGTAAACAAACAAACAACGAGAGACGAAGAGTATTTCGGTGTCTCTTTCAACGGCCCCGTTTTATGCTGGCTCCCATCCTCTATCTATATTATCTCTACGCTTGTAACACACAAATTATGACACTGTCGTACATGTTATGGTATGTGACATTTAGTTTAAGAATAGGTTGAAGCTGAGCGCAAATACTGACCTTCTTTTTATAGTATAGGGGGACAAACGAAAAATCGAAACCTTTCCACGACTACCGATGCCCACGAACATCAGCGTAATTACTATGCTGATACGTTGCCCTCCTTTTCACAACCCCCGGCCATGTCCAGTGTGCCACTGGCTACTCGCAAATCGCAAGAAACGCGACACCGTAGATGTCACTTTACGGCGGCATTATGTGAGCGAGAGTTACACTAGTTATAATTGAAGCTGTACAGTCTGGAGTCATTTGACTACAGTTTCCACACTAAGACAGCCAGTATATTGAGAGCTATTTGAATTAACAGCCGCATAAGTGAGTGCTTAAGTACGGGAAGAGCAAAGAGGGACAACGCATCTGCCGTATTTATTATTGATCATATTCTTCGTCATCATTATCAAGCCTTATCCGTTTACCTGTTACACTGAACATGTAGCCAGCCAAGTGCTGCTTTAAGAAATACAATATACGGCTTATATTATTGATGGCTTTTTGTCCGTTAAAAACCACGCAACATACAGAACATTTTTGACATCCCTGATAAAAAGTTGTTCGTAGCCTGGCAGTTGAGGTGGCTACTATCGATATCTTACATCAATAGTAGCAGTAGCTAAACCCTTTTCTGTACTAATATTATAAAGAGGAACTACTACTGGGCCGATTTGATACATTCTTTTACCATTGCAATCCTACATCATCAGTGGTGAACATTGGCTATATAACATTTCATAAAATATTTTGAACATTTCATAAACTTCGATGATGTAACCAAAATGTGAAAAAAATGTCCAAGTAGATCCTTCCTTATTTCGCTGCAGAAATTATTGACAGCTAGTTGTCCCGACAGACGTCGTTCTGTCAAATATTCAATTTGTTACCTGCTATGGTATTGTGTAATGTTCGTGAAATATCCGTGCGAGGCCGGAACGGACTGCTTGTCTGTGATAACATTATTAGAGCATTGGTCGACATTTATCTTTTTCCTTTTAGCATGGGAGGGCAAACGAGTAATCGGAGCCCTTTTAGGACTACTGCCGCCAATTAACATCCTTACAACCAAAAGAATGATAGATACCCAGCAGAATTTATTGTGGGTATCTTCTCTGACATGGGCGCATTGCGAACCCTCAATTTAAACTTAGTCGCAAAGACAAGCATTAGTGATCAATATACAGATCTAATATGTGAAATTAAACAATAAACAATTACCGTGTGGACGTTAATGTAGTCACCAAATAGCTCAGTTTGCTGGTATTTCCCCCAATGTTATAAAATAACGCTTGAACCTTTACCATAGGGGTTATCATAAAAATGATGTAATTGGGTTATGTTATTATTTATAATAATAATATCGTCCTGGCCAAATTTGGGCTACAGCGACCAACTTTATTGCGGAGAACCATCTGCGCGGGACATACTGAAGTGTACAAGTGTTTGCACACAATTTACTGCATTCTCCTGTTCCGATGGGGCGGCAATCCTGTCGGATTGCGGTTGCGGTCGGGTCCGGCCGGAGAGAAAGTTGTCGCAGGATCTACGGCTCGGGCCTCCGAGGCACGGGGATGTAACACCCCCAACTTCCTGACTCCGGATTTTTGTTAGAAATGTATAAATTCTTGTAGCACTTTCTGTATGGTCCGACCCGAAGTTTGAGTCCAGGACTTTACGTCTGTAGCTAAACATAACGCTACGAGTCAGGAAGTATTATGGAATAGATAATTTTATGAAATAAATTAATAGACGTTGAAAATCTAATAAATAAATATTACAAGAAGAGGTAGTATATTTGTTTTTATTTTGTACACACAGAAAGATATTAATAACATTAACATACATAAGATTTAAGTAGTCACAGAAACTCACAAGGAATACATAATAATATTCCTGAAGTATAAGATTTTTTCAAGGCACAAGCAGATTACACATATTTCACTTATTAAATCTTTTCTCACATTATTAATTATTTACTTATCTACATTACAAATATCACAGATAAAAATTTTAATATACAGGTAGGTTCAAGAGTACCTTTCTCGTACCTTCGCGAACATTTCCGCACTGTTGACCCCGTTCAACCCTTCGTTTTTGCCGAAGAAAGTGGTTTTCGTTGTTTTAAGTAAGCCCTTTCCGTCTTCAGACGCTTTTCTCCAGTAAACAGTTTGGACAGCATTCCTTCCGGCAATATACCGGGTAGCGGTTCCGATAAGATGAGATTTATCCATTTTCGTTTTTTCCGCTCGTATTTGCAACGTGCAAGGGAATAAAAACGATTGGCCAGTTGCAAAAAATATGATTTGGATTACGTAATGAAAGTTGCTGGCTTCAATGTAGATATGTGAAAAAATATTATTCAAATTTGGAATTATATATTTTTATTAAACATGTCAACTGTTGGTCCAAAGTTGATATGATAAGTGTGTGAAGCATAGCAATGTCCGCCGCCTTATATATCCCGCTCGCGACACAGTGACGCATTAGTTTATCAAGTAGCATTGTAAACTTTGCACTGTACGCGTAGTTACAACTGGGTGTTATTAGAACAATCAAACGGAAACGTTTTACATACACAAGGAGTATTATATTAAGTACAATAGAAGTATTTTAATTTTTCTCAATAATTAAAAGTTAAATAAATTTGTTACAAAATGTAATTAACAATGATTCATAATTTTAACTGGTATGTAAAATAGCTAGATACTATCATTGAAGGTTCAAGTGGTATTTTTTTTTTACTTTTAAGCGTTACTTAAACATTAAACAATAATATAAAAAGGACATATTTGATTTTTAGTTTGTTTGATTGTTCATTTGACTGTTTGCATTGAAAGGGCTCTTAGCTATTGGACCGATTTGAAAAAATCTTTTACCATTAATATCCTACACTGTCTCTAATGAACATGGGCTATATAACGTTTATAAAACGTTATGAATCATTAAGAAATCTTAGGTAATGTAATCCGAGGTGTGAAAAATATCAAAGTAAATACTTTATCTTATTATTGTTCTTAAGGTATGGTAAAAACTATGATATTGGCAAATCAGATAAGGGAGCTCCCTTATCTGATTTGCCGATATCATAGTTTTTGTTTAGACTTTGCTTTATTTGTGTGTATTGTAGGTGTACAAGTTTGTTACCAACTGTATAGGAAATTTACCCTGAAAGGAAAGACCAATTGTCTATGAGAAAACTACAAACTACATATTATAATATAGGAATATTAAACTAAGAAAATATATATCCACTTGCAGTACTACTTTATAAAAAAATATTTTTATATTATATAATAATCCAATATTGTTAATTTTGTCAAAATTACAAAGACAGTTAAGGAATGGAGAAAATACAAATGTTAGTATAGATTTCAAATTAATAGGGCGATTAATATCGGGTGAAATAATATCATACAGAGAAATCTGCAATTTAGGACATGAGAAAAGTACATGTTCAGGGGAACCTTCGCCCAAACCACATTCACAAATTGAAGAATCTTTTACTCTAATTTTAGCTAGAAAAAACGATTGTACACACACGAGTTCGAGTCTCAATCGGCATATTGTTAGTGTTCAGCCCAATCCGAGAACATATAGTATTTTGGAAGACATAAGAGTTTGTGTTGACTCATGATTTCAGATGTACATGCTCTTCTGATATAGTCATCTGTATCCTCGTTACCTTTTATCCCAGAGTGGCCAGGAATCCATATTAGTTTGACACCTATCCTATTTAAGAAGCATTTAAGTAGCAAATGATTTATTTGTAAAACTAAATAGTTTGATTTGACATTTAAATTGATTGAAAATAATTGCTTGAAGCGAACTCTTGAAATTGGAGAGTATGACGGAATTCTGTAAATTATGTGATTCAATATAGGAAAGCGCTTCATACATAACCAGAAGTTCACCAGTGAAAACAGACGACAGTGGGGGTAATTTAAAATTTAATGTAACATTGAATCTTGGGTACCAAACTGCCGATCCGACTCATTCTTCCTGGGGTAGTTTTGAGGCGTCGGTAAATATCAGTATCCAATCTTTACACAATTCATTGAATTTAATATTAAATTGGGAGTTGGCAAAAAGGGAGCTTTTATCTATACCTAAATTTAGTATAACATCAGGTATGTATGTTATGGCTTGAAATGGAATGTCATATAATGGATTAAGGTTACATTGATCTATTGGACAGGACGATCTGGATAACTTAATGTGGGATTTTGTTAAACGTGGTAGGTCTTTGTGTATCTAAAAATTCAGTGGGAATGGGATTCACCACTCGCATTCGGGACCCACTGTGCATGGGAATAGTTGCTAAATATCCACCTGCAGACATACTTGAGAGATCAATAAAAGAGTTGGCGTCCTTGGCTGTTCTAAACTTAATTTATAATCGATTTCGACCAATACCTTTTATCCCGTCTAATATTATGTCATAAAAAAAATTGTTTTTGAAAATAAAAAAGCCAAATTGTATACGTCTTAGAGCTACATCCGAGCTACGTTCTAATTTCTATTTTGGGATGTGAACAATGTAAGGTCCAGCATCTTCTACGGAGTATTTGTTATTCTCCTTTTCAAAATTAGGATTAGTGTAAGTTAATTGGATTTATTCTGGTTAGCAACAATTTTTTCTGGGTTAGGAGTTGGATCATAGTCTGAATTTGGCTTTTACGTCTATTTTCATAATCTACCACTATTTGAGACACTGAAACAGATATGTCTCCCATATACCCTCCGCCAGGATCCCGCGGATCGGCATCCATAATTATAGTTACCTAAAATTAACAGAAGAACTTACACAGAAGCAACAAACATAACACTTCCATCTACACACAAACACAATAGGCAATTTCACTAAAACAAATTATTTTAAAATTGAAAAAGAATGGAAAAAATGGCAGCTATAAGGAATGCTTGTGGTTCCCACCCAAACAGAAAGCAAAGTCCCTATTTTCTGTTTATCCCACACTTATATCGCTGCGAAGACAAATGGATGTCCCGACAGACATTGTCCTGTCATAAATTGAATATGTTGACTGTTTGACTTTTTACGCAGCCGAAACCAAAATTTATAAGCAATTATAAATCATTGTAACTCATTAAATTACCCATTTTTGGTGAAATATCCATGCGAAGCCGAGACGGACTGCTAGTTTACTATAACATAACTAAGCCTAAGAGACACGAATGTCTTCGCTAATCCGATGAACTGTAGAGACGGGAGCGTAAGCGCCGCCAGCTAGTAGCAGGTTTTACCAAAGAAATAATTAAATATATAAGTATCAAAATCAATACTTTCTATTTTCCCCTAGATCGTCATTAAGCCAATATATCAGGCAGTGCCACCACAATGATGCCTTTAGCGAGATCTTTTTGAATTTTTCAAATAAATATGTCGAAAAAGTCATATCAAATGTTCCCAGACTGTTCTTTTATAAGCACTGTTTGTTTTGTATTTAATTAACAAAAACAAAGATAACGTATCATCGCGAACCGTGAATCCGGGAGTCTGCGAGCGATGTGCCTATTCATTATCATCAACAAAACGATAACTCTTGATAATACTGGGTGGATTGAAAGTACTCAGCCTAACACAGATTCGTTCAATTCTAAAAATCTAATCTACCCACATTATTAGTTCAGTTCAGACTAGTTAATTGTCTAAGTTCGAAAAGTGTGCGATAATTACTTGTGATTTTATATATTTTTTTACAAAGCATTACTATTATCAAGACCCGTTGTTTTATTGATGATGATGATAATAAATAGGCACATCTCTTGCAGACTCCCGGATTCACGGTTCGCGACGATACGTTATCTTTGTTTTTGTTAATTAAATGCAAAAACAAACTGTGTTGATAAAAGAACAGTCTGGAAACATTTGAAATGATTTTTGGTAGATATTTATTTTCATAACAGGCTCCTAATAATCACCCTCATCATTGACCGCAAGGTATTGATATATTGTGGCGAAAGCGACAATTTTACAGTGAGCTTCTTCTTTGTCAATCAGTCAATGCTGAGGATTGATCGTATACACTCCACCGCCGCCTGGTCTGCGCTGCATGGTACGCGCAATACAGGACCTCGACAGCATATCTAATCGGGTCAGCCCATCGTGTTGGAGCACGTCCTCAGGCGCGTTTGCCCTCCATTAGTCAAAGTGAGCTTATGTAGAATAAAATAATTATTCGATATTTAACTACCACACAAATGCTTATAATTGCCTCTGATCTGTAAAACTGAACTAAGAGTACATACGGCAATTCGTAATTTATTTAACACACGAGCTGCTTATATGCTGATCGCCAAGTTAACTGGAACTTGAAAAACCAGCCTTTAATCGTATTTTAATGATTTTGAACTGATAACTGTGTGTCACGTTTCGTGCGAATAGTGAGTAGCATGTGGCTCATTGGGGGATAGGGTGAAACAGAGCGACGTATCTGCATAATATGCATGTGTCAATGGACGTCGGTAGTGAACATTTGGCACTGTCTCTGCGCTATAGATATATTAATAACTGAAGAAAAAAATGAATTTTGTTTAGAAAGAATTGCTCTAGTGGAGAAATTCGACACTGATGAAGATTATATGGAGAATGAAGAAGATGTGCGGGAAGTTTATATTTTAATTGAATTATAATTATAATTAAATGAAAGCACCGCACGGACAAATCAGGTAGAAAAAAATCGGTTAAAATTGTTAAAGGAGCAACGCGCGATCCAATTGACATGGTTCAAAAGTCTTAGATATATTAGTTAATGTTGACATTCTATTATGTCATGATATTGACGCTTCTAGCCTTGAGATTTTTGCTGTCTTATTTCAGGCATTTTTATTTTAATTAACACATTTGAGTCTCTTGTTTAATTTGCAATTTCTTTTCACCGACACCACGGAGAATAACATTTGTTTATAAGCAAAGATTTTTTAATACTGGTGCCACATTGGACAAGAAAAGCAGGGGAACGCTTTTATATGAGCTGGTCTATAGGCGTTGGTAGTTGTAAAGTTGCTCCGATTTCTCGTCACTATTTAAAAGTGCATGTTACGTATGTATGTTGGTACGCTCTGTAACTAGCAGAGGTTGAGAGTTTGGTTTTATCTTTGATCTAGTGCAACTGACAATGCGAGCCTTTCACGTTCTCATTGTCAAAGTTGCACTAAATCAAAGATGGACTTTGGATGCCCAATATACCTCGTGCCTCGCGCAAATTACAAAAAAAATCGAATGTACTATAATGTTCCAGGAAATTATAGTATCCTGGATTTGGGAGTTGCCAAATGATTATTACTTCCATTCGTCATCAAATCGATTGTATGTAGGTATATATGATGGCGGTTTTCAATTAATATCAAATCACTTCCTCCTCCTCCTGGGAATCAGTGATCTCGACAATATTTATGTATAGGATAAAAGGATTTCTAAAACATGGCATAAGACTAGGAGGCATAAATGCATCTGCATATCTCGAGAAAACTATATTGAACGTAATCGGGCGTGGAGCATACTTCCGAGTATTGACATGATTTAAACCTATGAAGTGCTGATGTGTGTGTGTGTTTGTCAAAAAATTCGAACCAGGTTTGCATATGTCAGCCAAAGCTAGCATAGCCATGGAATCCCTAGCCACGTGGTGTATTGCACTACCTGTGTTCCCTGTGCGTCCCCCTGTACACCTGGGCGCCGTACATACGAAGTACGCATGGCTCAATTCTGGGCCAACACTATTTAGTATTTCTCATTGATGAGATTCTTCATAGGGTATCAAAGAAAGATCGAAAATTATGAACTGTCAAAATGTCTGCGATTATGCACATTTTACCATATCTTAATTATATTTCCTACAGCGGCAGCGCTGATGCGTGTTTAAATCGTCCAAGGTGATCCACAGGATCAGCAGTCCATAAGTAATGAGGTCAGTGCCTGAGAATACACATCATTAGGTGACGCTCCGGCTCATAATCACGTTAGCTCATTATGTCACAGACCTACACATGTTATCACCATTTATAGCACAATAAATAAAGCACACATTATAATGAGTGTAAACATACAATTTGTCTGTTTGCTAGGCACACACCATGTTAACATGATTGATATGCTTGTTCTGAAATTTGCGTATATAGCAAAGATTATCTTTTATACATATCGTAAGCAATCGGTACAAGGTGAAAACTTAAACTATACTTTGCTACCAATTATAAGGTATTCTTTTGAAGATGGAAATGATTACGGACTTAATTTACTGAAAATGTAGATCTAGACATATTATGAAAGTCCCCAAAAGCTTTGTTCCAATGTGATCGATTTTTTCAAAACATACTAAAAGGACATTTATGGAGTTTTTACCCATGGATAGAGCGATTCCCACAGAAAGTGTTTTGTATGATTTGTAAAGCCCGGGTTATTCAGGGGCGTAATCATGGATATCACTGTTTTATTATAAATAAACTTCTGATAATTTATTATACGCTCAACATATTATTTACCTATCTTATATTGTTATATTTCTTGCCGGCTGCAATGCAGCAATGGCAGATCTTCTTACAAAAATATTTCACGCCTATGTGGTGATCAGGAAAATTTTCACCTTTTATTCGTTCTGGTATAAGTAAGTTCAAATAGAGGAACAGAATAATCAGGCCTATACGAGTACACAATACTTACTGTCAAGTCCTCATATCGGGATGCTTCTCTCCCGTCTGAGGGAGAGAGGTGGGTCTATCCTTCTTTCGATCCCAGACCTAGCCTCGTCACCCAACGAGCTCTCACAGTAATCCGAAGAAGCTGTATTTGGCTTCTCACAGCATAAGTTCAGGTCCGGAAAAAATACTGTCATTACTAATTTTAATTAGGCAGAATTAATATTTAAAAGTGTTATATAATCGAAAGCTAAGTATTACTTCGTAGGCTGTATTTATTTAATAATTATTTAATACTCGACAGAGAATGTTTTGTAACTAATAATCATCATCATCAGCCGGACGTCTACTTCTGCACGTGGCCTAACATAACTAGTGACTAGTGGTTTTTTATTTTTATATATTATAAGGGGGCAAACGAGTAATCAGACAATCTAAATCACTATTCATGTTGAAAAATAATGCATTGGGTTGTTGTAAAGAAATGTCTCGTACCATTAGGTTAGAGGTTACGTTGGCAAACCCGCGAGAACCAGCTAGTGCGGAATATATACTTACACAAATTTCATATACTTTTTTGTCTCAATTCCTTGTTCCCGTATAATGTTATATGTAACAAGAAAAGCAATAACAATATCACGTAACATAACATATTCTAGAAGCATCTCACAATAGAAACAACATTGAATGAAATGTTATTATTTAATTTAATATATTTAATAATATTGTTAATACAATATTGGAACTGACATAAAAACATTTAAGTTGTCATAAATCATTTGACGTCATCACAATCAATGTGACGTATTTTGTTTTTCTTTTATTGTGCCTGCGATGTTTATCTCAACAATGTATATCTTTACTAATACTAGCTATGCGCTCCGACTTCACGCAAGAACAACAGGGGCCTACAAATACTAAAACGTTGCGAGAATCGTCTCTTAGTGGAGAATTTATAAAGATTACTTCTGTACATTTTATCAGAATCGATCGTACACAGACATATTGGTTTTGGGGATTTTGTTTTATAATATGTATCTATAGTTAATCTATACTTTACTTTCCTACGTTAATCTTGGGAACTACGCCCCCGAATTTAAAAAATATTTTGTGTTGAATAGTCCCTTTACCGTGGAAGGCCATTGGCTATAACTATGACGATACGACTAATAAATAGTGACCCTATGCGGATTTAAGCTAAATAGTTTATTTGGTTCAAAAAGCTAATCTAAGACTACTAGGCTTATTTGAAAAATATGTATGATGGTTTAAATATATTAATATATATTATAATACATATTGGATAGCCTATTTATTCTGAAGCTTTAGGTACCATATGAAGCTAAGTATTTTTCAGGCGAAACCGCAAGGCGCGACTAGTACTTTATATAAGCCCAAGTATGTTTAATATTAAGTATTTTTACCCGCACAAAAGGCAAAAAGTCAACATACGGTCGATTTAACACTCGTCTCGCTCGATTGCGCCACAACATATTCAAGTAAACCAAAAAAATAAAGTAAGTTGAAAATATTCCATTGGTCTGTTACAAGTGACTGCCTCGTAGTCTAGTGTTCATCCACAGATTTAGACGTCCTGGATTCGAATCCCAGGTTGGAGAAAAAAGAATTTGGGTTTACTAATTTGTGTTAACAGTGTAGAAAAGTGAGGTCTTGGGCCCACTCTCTCGTCGTGTCGGAGACCCGCCCTATTGGAATATGAGAATAAGGGAATAGAGAGTAAACACGTGTCTACGTATATACTTTTTCATTATAATATGACGTATGGAAATGGCCACAGTAGCCGAAATTCAGCTAAAGTTCCTGGCTGGTGGAGATTATGATTATAAAAGAGAATAATAGCTTTGTCGTCAGCCTTCAAAACCTACTAGTTGTTAATGCATAGGCAAACTGCACGAGGTTACAAACCTTGTCGTCGAGCCATTGTTGACACCAGCACTCACTTCACACACTCAATTCAAACAGTCATCTATCTTTAATCGGAAATAGATTATAGAAAACCACATTCCAATTAGTTGCCAAATCTTGTTAGTTACTAGCATTTAATTATATATAGCATTTAAGAAAATTGACTTTCGTGGTACTGTTACCACGAAAGTCAATTTTCTGCTGCCATCCAGTACTCCTGTTCTAGAATTCAAAACGCTCCACAACAATTAAATTAAAACGCATACAACTCGGGTTTTTCCTCTCGGTGTCATATTCACAAGAATACTTGGATAAATCAGTTATTAATAGTTTCGAGTGTTTTTCATAATTTTACCATTGCACAATATTGAACCTTTTCTCTTAGTGGTAGAGTTTAATGTACCCCTCGTTCGTAATTACGTAACTTAATTTCAAGAACCCACAGACAATAATTCTGTATTTTCCACTGCAATCAAGTATGTACTTTATTCCGAATTTATGAGTACACGCCGATTGCCTCTCTGTGCAATCGATAATTCTGATTCATACTGTTCCACGTTTACTATCATCATCAACATTTTATAGCTTGTGGCTTACTGTCAGCCGAGTAGAAAGCCATATGGGTTCATCAACGGATCGCGACAAGTATTATATTTTATATCCAGAAGTTATAAACAAAAATAAAAAATATTTTTCCGGAAAGATCTCTGCGCAATAGCCGGTCCGCGATGGATGCGAGTAGCAGGAGATCGGTTGTCTTGGCGTTCCTTGATAGAGGCCTGCGGCCAGCAGTGGACCGATAATAGTCATGATGATGAAGATGGAACGATCTAATGAGATGTATCGTACTATAATTTACATCATTAGTATAACTGTCGCAAAATTTAATTTTATTTATTTTAATTGTTATTTCGATTGGCTCGTAATGGGTAAGTAACATTTTTCTTTTGCTTAAAGCTGCATCAGTGTTATTTATGTTTCTAATATATAATTTATAAAACTAAACTGCCTGCGGCGGTTTTACATCGACCAATGACAGCAGAGTCTACCATATCTATTTCGAGATGTAACGTGTCATAATGTGCATATTTTCATTATAAATGTCGTGCGAAAGGCGAAATAGTATATGTTTGGATAGTATAAATTGGTATAGAGCCAACTGTTCCTATATCGCTTAATTTCCTTTAAATATCCATCGAATTAAAGTCTAACAAGATTTAGGGTTGACATAAAATATGTCTTTGGGGATGAAATAGCGACCAAATGGTTTATTTATTCCGACATTCACGCAGAGGAAGTTAACGGCTCAAAATGGTGAACTCTATATGTATTTTTAGTTGTAAAGAAATAAGTCCCTCTTTCGACTTAAAAAAGAATACTAAACTGGGCGTTAAGAATGTGAAACATGGGCCTATTTATGTCATAGTTTGCTTCTTAAGTCCAGCACACACGCACAGTAATGCCGTACAGGGTAGGTACCACTACGAAATGGATTCCTCACCGTCCTCATGGTGGTAGTCCCAGGTGATCCCGTAACTTTAGACAAAATCATCTTAGAAGGCTGCGCTTTGTTCCAGTTGTGTGTATGTGGGTGTGCGTGTGCGTGTGCGTGTGCGTGTGCGTGTACGTGTGCGTATATGTGTGCGTGTGCGTATGTGTATGCGTGTGCGTGTTTGTTTGTAAGAACAGGATGAAGGGGCAGATGAAGGAGAAGATTCCCATCCTGAGTAAGTTTGGGAATCCTCGTCATTTAACTGTCCCGAAGTCGGTTGGGTTGTATTGTACTGTCGGACAACCGCTGTGGAGTTGACATGGTTTTCTAAAGAATAACAGTTTCAGGGTCCTATTACTCAGGTCACTATCGCGTGCAGGACCGGGGCCTGTGACAGCGCGTTAATGCGTTTCCCAAAATTCAAAAAAAAAATCCCAATTCTGAAGTTCCACATGAAATACGAATATCATTGTGTCGGCACCATACGTTATTTAACTTATTTAACTTAGTCGGTATAATCAGTGCAGACTCATAAACTGCACAAAATTCGACAGCACAGCTCTATGCATTGGTATCTTTAGAGCGAGAGGTTGCCGGCTCATTCCATGTTATACTCCAATAGTTGTGTATGTACCATAGTACTAACTCTTAGTGATTCAGCCTTTTTTATATATATTATAGAAGGATAGAACGCGCAGCCGGCACCGAGTACTGATGCATATAAGCTTCCGAATAACACTTATGCAAATGCGTTGCGTCCCCCTTACTTCTTCTCCTGCAATGGACCACTGGCTCCTAAACTGCACGAACGCGACACCGAAGCTCTCACTTTATGGTGATATCATGTAAGCGAGAGGTACTTCGCCAGTCGTGCCAGCCCAATTCCACTGCAATACAGCATTGCAGTACTTCATGTCCTTCGCACGTGGCAGTAAATATTTTCCATCATTAACAACTGTACTTATTACTCTAAAGTCTGTAAACATTGAACAAAGTCCAAGCCACTTCAAATAGAACTGTTTAAATATATGTATTGACCCGGTCACTCAGTCTCATATTACTTCGTGTATCAATTGACCAGAGACAATAACATCTATAGACGTGACAGTGTTACTAATAGCACACGAGTTATATAACGCACTTTTTAACGCAATCACACAAGGCTGGAGAGTATTTTGGTTGCTTGAACGTCCTAATCTCAGGAACTACTGGCCGGATTTGAAAAATCGTTTTGGTTTTGAGGAGTCTGTGAATCAATGAAGACTATATGGAGTTTCGTGACGGGGACCCACGGCGCTCTATGGGGGAGGTCTACGCCTAGCAGTGGATGCCGTCCGGCTGATGATGGGAGATACGCGGGTGAAACCACGGGGTGACGCTCATAATTAATATACTGATTGTAGTGTGGAGGGAGTGCCATACATGACGCATCACTCATATAATACTGTCGTAAAATGACATCCTCTGGTTTGTGAGTAGTCGGTGGCCCATTGGGGTAGGGGAGGGATGAGGGCGACGCATCAGCATAGTAATTATGTGGATGTTCATGGGCGTCGGTAGTCGTAAGAAGGCCCCGATTGCTTGTTTGTAGTCCTACTCTATAAAAAAAGGTAATCATTTCATTACCTCTTAGAATAGAATTAAATAGAATAAAACTTTATTTAGGAACAATTGTTACAATGTTACCCATTTCATTGCCACATAGTTACTTATTCTAAAATACTCTTACAGAGAATGAAATAAAATACCCATAAAAGGAAGTACGAGGCTGGATTGAGAAGTATTCGGCCTAACCAAGAAAAAGGCACGTACTAAATAACTTATATATTTATTTTTCTATGTTATTACATCACACAAGTTCGATGTACTTTTGCCATCTCCCATTTAAAGTTTAGACCTTTGAAAAGAAATGATTCTTCTTGAGTGAAAAAATATATAAAAATATGCGTCTACTGCTGTTTTGAACTCGTCATTTGTAGAAAATCCTTGACTTCCCAAGTGCTTCTTTTAGGTTAGTGAACAGAGAGAAGTCTGCCGGTGCCAGGCCAGGTTAATGAGGCGAATGTGGTATTAGTTCGAAGCCAGATTTGTGAATTTCAACTGTCGATGTACAGACGTGTGAACACGGGCGTTATCTAGAAGAAACAGGGCATTTTCTCTAAGCATTCCTGGATGCTATTCTTTTACTTCCGGTCGTAAATGACGTAGTAAGACACAGTAGTAATCAGGGTCTATAGCCGGACCCCTTTCAAGATAATCAATCATAATAACACCCTTCGAGACCCAGAATAATGGAGCCAATAGCTTGCGGACAAAATCACCTTAAGGTAGTGAACCAGGTCTTCTCCACTGTTTCGATTGTTGTTTTGTTTCTGGCGTACAATAATGAACCCATGTTTCGTCCATTGTAACAAACCGATTCAAAACATCATCTGCATCGGCTTCAAATAACTCCAAACAATGAAATAGTCAATGGAGTCCTTATTTGTTCAACTAAGCCACCTAGTGGAAACACAATTCGTTGACTATGATATTTTGAGTGCGTTCATAAGAGATGCCTATGGCCATCTTTCTAATTTTTAACCTGACCTGGTCTCCCGTAATTAGATCATGTACTTTTTCAATATTTTCGTTGGTAGTGGACGTCGAAGGCCTTCCAGAGACTCCACCATGGTTGAAGCCTTCTCATGGTGGTGGAGCTTAGTAGCCTAGGGTGAACCCAGGCGATGCCACTTGAACCGAGGGGGATCTCTGCACTCCTCTTATAAGAAGAGGAGCCTAAAGATCTGATGGAGGAAGTGCCCTCGGTACCCCTCTTATAATAAAGAATAAGGGGCCAAATAGCAACAGGAGGAGGCGCTGTTGCACACTGTGTAAGGGGCGAGGGCAACCTCACCCCATTACACTGTTCCAAAGTCGGTGGTTGTCCTGTATTGAGAGGCAATCCCATCTGTGGAGGTGGAGCCGGTCCATTAGGGGCCTGTCTAGCCGTCGAGGTGCCCTGATGATTTGTTGTTCCGTGGCACCTCACTGATGGCACTCGCAGTGGTTTTTGTGGGTATTCGGCATTGTCATGTGCCATGAGTCCCACACACTACTGGACCCCACCCAGGGTCAGTAAAGGCGCGTAAATGTGTTTCCCCGCGTCAACATAAAAAAAGCCTTCCAGAGAGGGGTTCTTCTTTCACACACTCTTTAACGCGCTTGAATTCTGCTATTCAGGCTTTGGTGGATGAATCAGACAGAATCTACTAAAGTACTGACCATATCATCATGGATGGCTTTCGTTGATAGCCCCTTCTTATGGACGTATTTAATGGCGGCACGTGGTCGATTTGCTCCATTTGCAGTATGTCCAAATATCTAAGAATTAATGCCATGCTGCATTGGAGGAGATAGTGCCATGCTGCACTGGAGGAGATAGTGCCATGCTGCATTGGATGAGATAGTGTTATGCATGGTGCATGACACTACATCCTCCTTTGCGACGAAATTGGGTCGATACGTCCGGGGAGGCACCTCTGGCTCACTTGATACCGCCGTAAAATGACACCTGCGGTGTAGCGTTTCGTGCAGTTTGTGAATAGTAGATGGGCCATTGGGGCAGGGTGTGAAAAGGTGGGCAATCCATCAGCATAATTATACTGATGTTCATAGGCCTCAGTAGCCGTTAAAAGGCTCCGATTTCTCGTTTGTCCCCTATCCTGTAAAAGAACTATATCCGATTGCTTTATTAAAAAAATATAATATCACAAATAATTATCGTAAACGTCTCGAACATCACACAATTAACTAATTTAAACTGAACTAAATAATGTGGGTAGATTTAATTTTTAGAATTGAATGAATTTGTCTTTGAAAAAAAGGAATTTGGATATCTATAAACATGAATAGGCTACGGCTTAAGTAAGCCATGGGTCAAGTCTCGCCGTGGCGGTGGCGTTTAGGAGCCTGGGGTGAACCCAGATGAAGCCAATTGAACCACAGGGAATGCTCATTGCTACCATCTTGTAAGAAGAGGGTCTAAAGAGCAGGAGGAGGGGTACCATTGTACCCTTCTCATAAGAAGAAGACAAGAGCAAGAGGAGGAGGCGCTTTTGCGCAAGGGGCAAGAATGGGTATCTCACCCCGTTACACTGTCCCAAAGTTGGTGGGGTTGTGTGAGTTGTTAACAGTGTATTTACCTCTACATCCTCAATAAAGGTCTGTCTAGCCGTCGAGTTGTCCTTATGATTTATTGTTCCAGGGCACCTTATCAGAGGCAGCACAGGTGGCACTCGCAGTAGCATCTGTTGGTATTCGGCACTATAATTCACTGCGAGCCTTACTCACCACCGGACCCCACTCAAAGCCTACACTAGAGGTGAGCAAATGTATTTCCCCGCCACAACAAACAAAACCAAAAAGGGCTGAATGAAATGAATGAAAATGAAAGCCATGGAAAATGCGCAACAGTGTACGAAAAAATCACAAAAACGTAACCATTCAGTTTACTAGTTGAGGTAGTTTTACACCATGACACTATCACTCACACCAAGACACAACCGCTTACACCATGGCCCTACCTCTTACAGCATCACTTTATCTCTTAGCTGAGCTAGCTTTAAGCTAAGATAAATTTTTGATTTCTGAGATCAATCTATGTTTCATATTGTCAAAGCCAAACGCATTGGACGTACCCAACCGAATGGGAATTAAGGTCGCTGGGTTTACAGAATCCTGATCTTTATTTTTATCTGTTTTAACATATTTGGACAAGCCTCATTCCAAACAAGCTAAGGGAATATCAACTGACACGAGAATGAAGTCACTGGCACAGCCAGTTAGTATTAATTTTGTTATTTGCCTTTGACTTAGCATAGTTACTAATTAATTTAAATTAAATACAATCATCTTCGTTATAAAAAGTCCAAGAGAAACAAAACGAAATTGTTGCAACCACTAGTAACTACAAAAGCTATTCTAATGAGGTACTTAAGAGTTTATAATCGAGATTTTTTGTTAAACTTAACTGAAACTTTACAAATAACTAAAATACTCGACGTTAATAAATTTCAGATGTTTAGATAAGTGTATCTGGAGTTTACTCCGTAAGATAAGATGTTTGACTGAAATTACAACTTTGAATTGAAACTTGGGGTACTATGCCGATACGTTGCCCTCCTAAAACCCCATCCCAATGGGCCACCGGCTACTTACAAACCACACGAAACGCGAAACTGAAGATATAAATTTAAAGCGGTATTATGTGAGTGAGAGGTACCCCCGGTCGTGCCGGTCCAATTCCGTTGCGTAGGAGGATGTACCTCCTCCCATGCAGCATGGCACTACCTCTTCCTAAATTGTGTGAGTCGAACTTGCATACCAAGGTTTCCTTAGCAGCGAGAGTAGAAAATAATTAGTCTATGGTGACAAACTTATGTTTGCGTTCGCCTGCATACATTTTGTATGGACCTGTCCACGCATAAAGGTTTAAAATGGTGTTTTTCAGTGGTATAATTATAATGAGCTATTATTATAGCGACGCCATAAATACATTGTCTGTATTCTTTTTCTACCATATCTTGATATAGCCTGGCAATAGAGAGACTGGCAGAAAGACGAATGGCCAGCGGAGTAATATGGTCCCATTTTTACGCTACGGGTAAGGCACCCAAAAAAATTAAACGAGCGTAACGGTTTCGGCTTGTAAATAAATACTGATATCACCGTAAGTAGGTCAAACATCGTCCCATTTACCATAAGACTTGACGTAACATAAAACACTTGAACTTGACACGGCACATTAACGTATGATAGTGTTATCTGCTCTGCTTTACGACATGCCGTCTCGCTGTGAGTTGAGAACATTTCTTTAACTTTCTTCTGTGAGCTAGGAATACGGGTTTCTGCGTCCCTACTCCGGGTACATAGCCTCCTGTCTCTCCATCGATATCAATCACTAGTACACACGCTTGTCACTGCCGCTCTGCACAATGCTTGGAGGGTGTAGCAGAGTCGACCATCAGTCTCATCCACCCCAATCCTCCTCTAATCGTGTAATCCTTTGGTGGTTCCAACGGCCGACAATGGTTGCCTCCATTGCACGTCATTCCAGGCACTTGGTGTGTACCCAGCCAATAGCGAGCAAATACAAAATGAGTATGCTTTAGACCACGGGACCGAAGTAAAACTTCTTTATTTATACGAAACAAAAGGCAATGAAAAAAGAGAGAAGCAAAAAGTATGCTCCCAAATCTCTCTTTTGTCTCTAGTAGTTACCTGCGGTAATATTCAAAACGTTACTGTTCCTTTTTCTATCTTATATAATCTCCCTCTTAATTTCCGTAACGTTTTCGAGGTGCTCTCGACACGCATGGACTAGCTCACTCCCCAAGTCAAGCGTGCGTGAAGAATTTTTACTACAATAAATCCAGCGACAAGCAGCGGTCGTCCCTGGTGAGTTGTCTCAGGTCTATTTACAGCTAGAGCCAGATAGCGCAGTGGTACTGAAGCTCGGACTAACCGTGCATTTTGCTTTTGGGTTTGAATCCCGCCAAATTCAGGCATGATTATCCGTATAACACAAATTTCTATAAAAAAATCTTATGTATATTTCCGTTCGGGAGTGGAGGCCGCGTTTAGGAAAACGAAATGTTGGTCGACCGTTCACCAGATGGGAAGATGGTCTCCGTGCAGTAGCTGGTCCGGGATGGATGCGAGTAGCAGGAGATCGGTTTGTGTTCAACAGTGGACCGATAAGGACTGATGATGATGATGGTGCTATTTTTATCGTCTAGTAATCGTAACGGCAAGCCCTTACGGTACTTAGCACGGGGCAGAGCTATCTTGGTGACTACAGATATTTTTATTATTATTAAGCACCTCATCAGTTGGCTAGTTAACCAGCCTCTAGTATAACCGACTCCAACACCACAAAAGGATTATTGTTCCGTGATGGGGAATTTAAGGGGAGGATTAAATATTATAGGGGAGGAGGAGGTCAGATGGGCAAAATATCGGAATAACAATGATGCGGATGTCTATAGGCGCCAGTATTTGTGAAATGGCTTCCATTACTGGTTTCCCCCTATACTAGGAAAAAACCAACATCACTATTGTCACTGCAATGCATTGAAGTTAGGTTCTCAGCTTGAATGTTATACAATAGCGTTCCCCCCTCCTGTATTCTTTGTTCCGTCTTTTGCTCTATGAGAAGGGTACAAACAGCATCATGCTCAACATCTTGCCATCTGAAAATCTGAATTTCACGGAATATTATCTTAAAAGTCATAGACAACATACACTTACAAATTGCATCGCAGCTTTTGCTGTAAAAGGCGGCAAAACAGACACTTATTCTTAGACAAAAGAACCACAAGGAAACGGTGAAAATGTTCACACTACACAACCCTCGTTTGATTACTTTTGTACACTGATCTTAATATTGTTAATGGACAACCGCTACGTATAGAAAAATATAAAAGGTAAGACACACCTCCAAATATTCGTGTAAAAAATGTAAGAAATTGAATATTACCATTTCCATGCACATGCCCATTGAATGGGAGGAGGAAAAAAAGGTAACGCATTCGGATGACAACAGCAATGTAGATGTCTATGGGCTTTAGTAAGTGGTCGAAAGGCTCCGATTACTCGTTTGAGCCTCCCCCCCTTGCCCCGCCTTCACTGTAAAAAAATGCGTCAAGCCTTCGAGTATTACACATAACTGAAAACTAGGAACAGTCAAATTGTTGACGATCATGCACATCAGGATACACTTATGTTACTTCGGCTATAACAGTCGCAATGATATTTGCTCAAATGGCGCCAATGTCGGTCTACAGTATCAACAGTCCAAAAGTATTGAGATTAGTGTTCGTGTGTCGCAGCGACGCCGATGTGATCGCGGTACGTGACATGACGTTAAATGATTGCTTTGGCGCTGAAAACATTTGTTATTCTTCTGTCTAAGGTGGTTTGTTATTTTCTATGAAATTTATGTGTCACACTATAAATGTATTTCTATTCACAATTTACGATTTATTTAAAATTTTAATTTTTTAAATGCACTGAAAATGCTTATTATGCACCATCCAATGTAACCTCGGTGAAACGGTGTGTCCGTTGAATAACGACTAGAACAGACCACGCGACTGTGATGGGGGTCCCGGATATATCAGCATCAGGACACCAGCGACTGGTCTACTCCATGTAAGACCGGTCTTCGCCACAAAAGGGGCCACTACGGCGTCCACATCATTATCATCATCTTACGGGATCAGGTGCCCATTGTCGAACCCCAGCTGTCAATTTGCTATTTTTACTCTAGATGACGCTGTAAGGCTTCTGCGAACTCTCATCCGACTTCTATGGGGTGGATATTCACATGCCACTTCTTGTCGGATGATGTATGTAAGATGATATGAGCTACACATTGCAATCGATAAAATAATTATTTTCAAAACAGGCTTGGCCTACCACTGCTACTCTTGTGTCGCCAGGATCTTATGGATATGATTGCAGGGAACCCGAGGGTAAAAGCTAAAAGTATATTCGTACCCACAACGAATTCAGTCTGAGAAAATTGGAGATGTAGGAAGTAATTCCAATTTTCCCTCCCTAACCAAAGCGGAGACAATACCAGATTGCAAAGACTTATAAAAGCCGAGAAAAGAGAGGGCAGCCAGCTGAGGTCGAGAGGTATTACCACGGAGATATTAAAGCCCTACTTAGTGACTGAATAATTTCCATTCAACTTCATTACTTAAGATGTTATTGTGTCTGAGTCAAAATGGTATGTTTCCAATAATAGTTATGACAAAACGTTTAAAGGCACGCAATTTCCCAATCTGTCCAAGAGGTAGCTATAACATATTATTCCATTGACAGTATGGATGTTGTCTAACATGGTTTTCCTTCAGTCCAAATCCGTGTATTTTATGTGTATTTTTTATAATTTCTATGTTTTCATTAACGAAGGGCGTACTATTGTACTGACAGGAGATTGAACAAAAAAGGGTAAACGCAGCTCTAGAGACAGTATTACGACGCACACATTTTTTCTTTTTTTTCTTTTGCCCTTAACTTTTGCTGCGGAAGGGAAGAGGAGCCCAATACAGCTTCATCGGATTGCAATCGACGCACATCATAATATATACACTATTCCGTCATTATTCTATACCGACAGATCTAGACAGTATTGACACATTATAGTAACAATAAAATCGAGCTTTAGTTCTTAACGAAAGGTCAGGTTTGGGTTTTGTGCCTGCAAGACCATGAACCGGCAGCAGTAGTCATCTTTTGCTAAACCCTATAAAAATATCAAACAAGACAGAGTAAAACTTTATCTATTATTGATCTTTTACATCACTGATACTAATAACCATATCTACACATATACCGAGGTACTCAAAGATACACAATTAGATATCAGTCGCACTCTGCTCGGGTAATACGCGATCACTCCGTAGTGATGTGCGATCCCTTTTCTAGCCAATTAGTGGATCATGATGATATTTCTCGTTACGTATCTGACAATGACATATTTAATCAATATGTTTTATCCACTGATCTCAACATTATAGAGGATTGTTTTGAAACGCCAGCAATTTATTACGAATAAATAGTTAACACTATAGACAACAACACTTATTCTAGGACTTTCTATATAAATCAAGTCGTTGCTTTAATTTTTTTTTTTAAGAAATTACTCAGGCAATGTCGTCTATGAGAGAGATTTACAAAATATAGGAAAATTTTTTGTTTCGTTTATTTTCTCTGCAAATGTGTCCTAATCTGAAATTTTGTCATTTAAAGATAGGCATACGGCTTGACGAGAAATTATTAAGCAACCGCAGGCTAAGGATATTATTAAGATCCTTAACAAATTTTTAAAAAATATGATAATTATAATAATCTCCCGCTGTACGGGGACCACCTTGACGTGGTGGGAGGCTTACAGAGAGGAAGAATATGTATGGAGTTTGTCTACCCTATTTATAGGAGGTACTATTATTAACGCCCTTTACATCTTGGCTGTTATCCTCTCTAAACTAACTCTCCAAGTAGGAGAAGAAGTAAACACGAAACATGGACACGAATTTTAAACATGCAACTACACAGGAGGAATCTAGTTCTGCTGGGGAGTCCCTCCCCGAGTCGGGCGGATCTAACTCATCCGGCCCGGGCAGCCCTACGTTTCTGAGGGGGCCTCTGTTTTCGCGCACTAAATCTAGGTGTTGTTTAAGACCGCTTCCCAAAGGTCGTCGGGGCGCACCTGGAAACGATGCTGGGTGTCGCACCATTAAGCTAACCATCGGCGGTGAGCAGCTGAACATGCGGGCTCTCGCTGGGGATAAACCCGAAGAAGTTACAGCCCAATCGTCTTCATCCCCATCATAACCACTCAGTCTGTTCTCTTTTGAGAGTAGGTTGACGCGGCACAGATATTCGAGGCAGACTTCTCCTATAATACCCTTACCTTCACCATCAATACCCAACCGCGCAGATGTTATGGGGCACGAGAATCAGATGGACGGAAGGTATGAACCGCTCCATATAACGAGCTTATCTTACAGCTTCTAATCTAGAAGAAAATACAAAATCGTACTTACCCGAAATGCATCGATTATTTACAACTAAATTCCCTCCGTTTATTATCTCCAAACAAAGAGTGGGTGGCCAAAAAAGGGCTATCTTGACAAATAAATTACTACCTCTAAGCATATTTGATGAAATTAGAGTAGAAGTCATCTCTTTGCTGAATAATGATTACTACCACTAACACACAACAGACGAAATAACACAAGATTTACAACAAATTCGCCAAACAATATCCCAAATCCAGGAAAACAACAGCAACTTTCGCCAAAGATTATCCAAGAGAGTTGTTACAAGGTAACTAGACTCAAATCAAACAAAACAGCTTATAGGCCTATACTGTATGCAGCTTTAACAGCTGCCCATACTCACCTAGCACATGTTTCGGAACAGAGAGTCTCGGACCAACTTAGAGCCATTATTAGGAATGAATACATTGCCAACACTAGAGTACAGAAAAGAGAAGATGAATTAGCCACCGAAATAGAAGCAGGTACCGATATACAGAAACCGTCTCCAAACTCTGAATCACAACATCATATACGTTTATCTACCACATCACAAAGTAGTATCCATGATCAAGAACCCAATTTAGAGTTACCGACTGCAAATGAAGAGGATCATATTCACAAGTTCGCTATTGTAATTTACACAATAAATGTAAATATATTACCCAAACATATTCCTGCAGCCACGGATTTCCCTACTTTGCAAACAATAATGTACTGTACTGCGCATACAGCAATCTCAACATTAGGGGTAAAATACATCAGACACAAAAACACAGTAACAATAGAAATAGAACTCCAGGGTGGCAAATACGTCTTCAAAGAAAAATTAATAACATGAGGGCAAATATCGGTAGACTCACACATTATGTGCGGGGAAACACGACCCGCTCACTTAGAGAACACTTTGAACGCAATAAACTGCAACATAGAATACACTCTGAGCATGATCTGACAATACAGATATCTCCCATTTCATTGACACTTTAAAACAAAAGTTACCTGCCCATTCTTATTAACACATAATAATAACTTTTTACAGAACCCAGATCGCATGCCACTTTACATTATAGAAGGAACTGCTTATATCCCTACCATGGTTCAAGCCTTGTCGTGGCGGTGGGGCTTAGCAATTGGCTTAGCCTAGAGTGAATCCAGGCGAAGCCAATTGAACTGAGGGGGATCTTTGCACCCCTCTTATGAGAAGAGATATAAGAAGATGGGACCTAAGAGAAGTAAACCTAAGATAAGTAAATAAAAAAAGGAACTGCTTATGTGCTACCTAAAGATTTCACAGATAACAAAAATCCCGCTAAATACCGACCAATTACTTATCTCCAAAATATTTATAAAATAGTAACCTCTTGCATTAGTCACCTCTTACATAAACACATAAATTTGAATCAGTTACTCGCTGAGGAACAAAAAGTATGCCGTAAATTATCCAAGGAACTGCAAAATAAAAGAAATATCTACACTATGTATACGTACATACGTAGATTACAAAATTATACAAATTAGCAGATATAATACAGGAGTTCTTGAATGACATACTCATGAAATTTGGCATTGGAAAATGTAAAATACAATAAATTCATAGAGGCAAAGTTGAGAACAATACTTACACACTAGAAGATGGGGAACAAATAGGAACAATAGATAATGAAACAGGATACAAATGCTGAGGCTATTACCAAACACGGCAAATACATCAACGATATACGAAAATAAACTTGCTCAAAATTTCAGTGACCGAATATACAAAACCCTTAAAACACAATTAAACGCACGAAATACTACCAAAGCCATTATAATACATATGCAATCCCAATACCAACATATTCATTTGGCATAATCAAGTGGTCCCAAACAGTTTTAACTAAACACCAACGAATTATTAATGCACAGATGACTAAATACAGAAAACACCATCCACACTCTTTCATAAAACGCCCTACATTACCTAAGAGCGATGTTGGAAGAGACATAATAGACATAAAAAATTTACACAGTAAGCAAATCACCACACTCAGATCATTCTCTTACTCTCGAATAACGATCAATCCTTTACAACGCTGTTGTACACGCCAATTATAAACACACACCACTCAACCTGAAAGATTGTCTGCCACAGAAAAATGAAATTATTACCAAACTACAAGAGAAAAAAAATACTCACTCGGACACAGAAGTCACTATACGGTAGACATCACCTCGACTTGGCCAAACCTAACGTCAACAAAAATGCATCGAACGCATGGCTCAAGGGAGGAGATTTGTTTCCAGAAACGGAAGGGTTTATGGTGGCTATCCAGGATTAGGTCTCAGATACACGTAATTGCAGGAAGCACGTGAGACGCGATCCTACGTTTGTAACTGATAACTATAGACATTGCCACAGTGGATTGTTATCCAGCACATTACGGTAGCATGTAAATAACTTGCACACAATATCGCCATGATCAGGTAGCAGCTATCACACACCAATACTCCGCATTGAAATATAAACTAACCGCAGAAAAGCTACATGTTACAAATACAAATCTCAAACAATATTGGATTCAACAGAATATAGACTTTACTGGGACAGAACGATAATTACCTACAAGAGACTTCAGTAGACACGATATAACGTTGTATGATAAAAATAATAAAATTGTTTACCTCATCGTTACAGCCATCCCAAATACACATAATCTTGCAAGAACACAGACTGAAAAAAATCACAAAATACACATGCATGCATGTACAGACCGTCCAAACTGTTAAACAGCCCAAATAATTTCCTCTAAAGGAGTCATACCGCTAACGTTACACACAAGTCTCAAAACTCTAAATATTCCCAGATCCACGTAAATAGTTCTACAAAATACGACCATATTAAGTACTTGCAGAAATGTAAGAAAGTTTATGGGCAAGGACCATGAAATCTAAGTTCATATAGTAATCATATAATTTAAGTACTTATTGTAAGCCCTTGCTTGTGGTATAATTCGTACCGCACTAAAAGAATGAAAACAAATTGTCTAAAACTAGTCATAGTAATAATATCTGTGGACTTATCACACCACGTTAGCCTAGTCCTGTGGTAAGTACCTATAGGAATTGTGTTACAGGTAATAGCCAATGGAAACATATTTAAAATGTTTTATAACTTTAAGAAACATTATATATTTAATTTTTTTATTACAGAAATACATATAATACCTTGACCTTGATAGGATTCGAACCCGCGACCTCTGGCGTAACACGCGATCTAACCACTACGTTACCAACTAAGCCAACCGGACGTCATAATAAATTGCTTAAGGTGTTTGTATCATTGTTAAGATCCGCGACTGAATTAAGAACCCTCCTCTATACTTTTACTTTTCTAAGTTGTACATTCTCTCATGATATTCCAGTCATGAATATCATATCTGAAATCAATTTTACCCAAAACACATATGTGCGATTGAACAACTGACAGCAGCAGAAATTTCTCCGCTCTTCCACACATGTGTCACCAAAACTTTTCACCGTATCCCGAGCTTTTAGTTAAATACAAAGGCTGAACTGCTGTCACTTTCAAGTGACTTCCAAGCAAGAAGCAAACAATTGGAGACTAACGTATTAAATAATATTGAGCATAATCTGTTTAACTGCATGGTTTTGATACACTGGCATACCTTTCATGTAAACTCTGGGATTTTTTATTTTTCGCAGGGAAAACGCTGTATGCACTGTCCACCTCCAGGGCTGGAGGGAGGAGAGGGAGAGGGAGTTGCGCAATGTTGTCACATCTTTCATTATTGAGAGAATGTTCACATAATGAACGATAAGATCTTCAAGTGTCAATTTTTCAAAGAATTTCATTTTAGAGAAGCATATTTTTTCTTTATTGTTTTGATAAAAAGCTTGAATCTGAATATCGAGTTTTTAATATTTCTGAATGTAGTAGTTACTAGTGGAAATTTAACAAATTTTTGACTGTTTTCAGTGCAAGCGTTGCTTTGTCTTCATCCATGCTCCTACATGGAAAATATAAACAACTTTTCAAGTAGTAGGACAAGAGTTGTTATCTATAATGTTATCTATTCCCAAGGAGCTTTCATGTATTTAAAGTAATCCTGTATAAAGCCAATCAAATAGAAACATATTCGATGAATTTTAAAAGTAGGAGTAAGACGTCAACGGAGCATAATTGCTAAATGATCATGCTTCAAACTTTCGAACATGGATACAAAACTATTGAAAACTACGAACTGCCATATTTTTCGCGTCCATAGTGTGATGGCCGTCCACAGGATCAGCTGTCTACAGATATTGAGATCAGTGGTTATATCGTATTAATTGTAGAACCCGCTCTTTACCCTGTAGAACAATTTCAACATAATTTTCAGACTTTGGTCTGACTTTATATACTCGTAAATTACTGGGCTTTGATCCAATATCGATATAATGTATACCATACCTTATACAGATAAATAACAGAATATACTTCACTCTTCACTTCATACTGTTACAGTTTATGTTAAAATGGAAGGACTATTAGGGGTAAAGAGACTATAAGAGTTTTAGTTAGACTTTTATATACATTTATTTCAATTGGTCAATCCACATTCACAATCCAGGACAGACTTAAAATACTACAAGAAATGGAGCTTTTGTCATTGGTTAGTGAAAAGGTGATGGTATAAAGTCTTATCTGGTAGACTCCCGGCTGCAACTTGGATGGTCCTTTATATATATAATTATTGTTTGTTTCCCTTCCTTGGTTTGATTGTCGTGCATTCCTTACTTTCCATATATTTAAATAATATGGTGTTTAATAAAAATAAAAGTTAAAATTTAAAAGGAGGAGAGCTCTGAAAAGGAACACATAACCGATAAGATTAACATTCTACTAGCTACATGAGCCAATTAAAATCAAATGCAATATATAAACTCTGTTACACATAAATAGAATTTAAGATCAAAACAACAATGAAACATGGCGTCGGCAAGGAATCATGAACTCACCCCTTTAATGAAATATTAATTCATTAAAGGGGTGAGTTGATGATTCCTTCCTTCCTTGTGATACGAATATGTAGGTTCCCGGCTGAAGAGAAAAACACTATTTAATTATAGTTTGGCGATGGCAGATAGCGTCAGCCATCGCAATTATATCCATTCTCGCCATCGCCAAAAGGAAAAAGAGTGACATTTCTTCATCACAGAGAACAGTAAGCCTTACAGTCAAAGATAACAGATATACTTTTTTATAAAATATTTAAGTTTTAAAACATAATTGTTACAACACACCTTGCGTTCCAACTTAGTCTTCGTTTTAGTACCAATAGGAGGGTAACGTGCAGAAGAAGCCTCGTTATCATAGGTATTAGTAGGCTATCGACTATCGACTCTCATAAATATCCCCATAACCGTTACGCGTTACCTCCATTTCCTCCCCTCCATCTGGCTGGCTGGCATAGCACAACAGTACAGAGGTTAATCGCAAATCACTTTATTAGGGGCAGCTACAACGTAGCAGGGCAATGCCTCTTAATTAGTACACGTACGTATGTGGACCGACGAAGCCTTATATTGGTGAAGATGACACTCATCATCATCATTATCAGCCCTTGTCGGTCCACTGCTGGACACAGGCCTCTTTCAAGGACCGCCAAGACGACCGATCTCCTGCTACTCGCATCCATCCCGGACCGGCTACTGCAATAAGATGACACTCATCCTTATAAAATTGATTTAGAGAGGTAATTGTTAAAATTCAGTTTGTGTAGGAAGCTATGGAATAACATTCAATTAAAAACCTGACTACTTAAAATATTATTTTATGCACTCAGTGTCTCTAGCTTTATTATGGCAATTTTTGTTATACAAACGAGAAATCAAAGCCGAGTCTCGACGATACACCACCCATGAACATCCGTATAATTATATAACCGCACGAAACGCGACACCGAAGATGGCACTTTACGCCAATATCATGTGATCGAGACACACCTTTCAGGCCATGCCGGCCCAATTCTGCTGTAGTATGGCACTACCTACTACTAAGACCTTTTGCTATTTAACCATGCAAGAGAATATAGAAATCTATATACGTCCGCATAGCAATCATGTCTTAAGTTTACACGAATGCTGCTCATTACAACAAAACTACATTCTGTGTATCGCGATTTATTTAATTATTTAACTAGCCCGACGTTTCAGAAGCTTTGCAGCAACGGTGGCCAAGGGTGGACCGACAGCGACGCTGTCACTTTACGCCGGTATCCATTGAGCGACGTTACAATCAACAGAGGCTTTGACCATCTGAACATTCAAATTGAGATTTGAATGCTGTGTAGTACGGTCGATAATGCGATTGGTCCTCAAAATTGCACGCTTGGACAACGTGATATAACGACGATTCAAGTCAAAAAATAACATCTCATATTGTCTCTTGTTATCGTTGTAGAAATCCTCGTAAGCCTTGTCCCAGTATATGAATCTGGAACACACGAAATGGGTCAGTCTTAGCTTATAAATAATGAATAATAGGCTATAATCCCACGCTACAAATCCAAAGTCACATGAAGGTATCTCAACCATGATTTGTATTGACTCTGCGCTTCAATGTTTGTTAAATAATGCTAATAATTTATGATCATACAGGAATTTGCTATGAGTATATATATATATACTTCATATAAATGGTGCTCAAACGTTTTATTGTCACCAAGATGAACTTAACCGTTGGTTTCACGCAGTTGTCACGCAAAAAGGCAAAACACGCTTGAAAGTTGTTACCTTGTATACCACCAGTATGCTAGGTTTTTGGAAGAACAGAACATTTTCATCATAATGAGAACTTTGTGACTTACAATAGAGGGTGATTTATAGCTAGCCATGGTATAAAATAATAAGATAGAACATTTTGTAGCATGGGCTAGGAGTCTATAAGCAGTGACACGAAATACACATTCAAAATGACACCTACATTGACGTCATAGTATATCATATTTCGTTATTTTTTATATTTTTATTGGGATCAGCCGGTTTATCGTAATTTAAATTATGTTTTAGGCGAACCTGATACTTACAAAGAACACAAAGTTTTATGTGATATTCCATTCCGAATCGCGTAGTCAGGTTCACGACGTTAGATTGTGAATATACCTCACCTGATACCATGAGTATGGGTTCCTCAATTTTTTTTTAACCATGTAATGTTTATTTTATTTCTTTTCTATAAACCTAACACAAAATAAAAATATCTATCTGATGAAACATTCAAAGTAAATAATATGTATTTACTTTACAAAAAATTACGAAAGACGTCTTGCAGACGTGGGCACATTAAATAATATTTTTCTTTTATCTTTGGCAAGAGATTAATGCTGCGTTGCTGCCAAATTGCGAATGATAGCGGATGCTGACGCGTTTCGTGCGTGGAATGATCTCTATTTCTCTATTCTATATACATTCTGTTAAAAAAGTAACTATATACGAGAAGTAACTATTATATAATACAGTTGTTATTTGATGAAAGATGTTTTAGTAGTGGAGTATACTGCACAACATCCATACGCCTCTTGTGTTTAAGCCACTGTTACTCTTAACGCTCAGATAAGATCTATTCCTACATATCTGTTACAAATAGATTAACGTAGAGATAGTGAGACAGAATCTGTATGAGTTAGTGCCATGCTACATTGCAGTGAAATTGGGGAACTGGGCCAGCACGACCGAAGAGATACATCTCACTCTCATGATAATAACGTAAAGTGACATCTTCAGTGTCCGCCACTAACCGCCGCATCATGTGAGCGAGAGTTGCTCTTCCTGGTCGTGTCAGCCAATTTGGCTGCAATGCAGCATGGTACTCCATCTACTGTCTGCACAATATTGTATCTTAACCCAGTACACATCTGTGTTATTTTGAAAGGTACAGCTTACCTCTGTACAGCTTAACTCATGGGTGTGTAATTTCTCTATGTTTATAGATGGGATCAGCGTGTCACTGTGTTTCTAGTAGCTACTAGTGCCGGAAGCAAAATATACAATATCCGTTAGTGTGCCAGAAATATAATTCTGTTCAACGCTATCATGTCGCTACAGCATCAATCATAACGCTACAACTTTGTGTATAAAGTTGTTTATGGCACAGTGCATTGAACTCATTTGGTTGATATGGGTTGTTGATACGAAGTCATTTCTATTTTATTCAAATAACCTGTATCATATTTGTGTTGTAGTCCGTTGAACTAATCCAGTTGGTCACTGATGTTCGTTTGTTTATTTAAAATATTTTTTGTAGGAACTAGTGCCATGATCCGTTGTACCGGCACGATCTAGGAGGTAGCTCTCGCTCACATAACAACACTCTAAAGAGACAGATCTGCCGTCGCTTTTCATGCGGTTTGTAATTAGCCGGTGGCCTATTGGTAGGGGAGGACATGAGGGCATGACGTATCTGCATGATAAAAATAATGTAGATGTCCATGGGCATCGGTAGTCGTCAAAAGGCTGCAATTAATGCATTACCTCCCATTAAACACAATACACAAAAAATACGGGCCTCTATTCTTGACTTAAATAAATCATTACAATCGATAAAACATGATAAAGCCTCTTAATTTAGGACTGGTCCGTAAGTTTGCGGCAGCTCAACGGGCTATACAGAATTCGTTACGAAGTCATAAGGCAGAGAACTAAAGTATCCGATATCACGCGACGAATAGGTTCACTGAAGTGGCAATGGGCTGGTCACACACTCAGAAGAACAGATGGCAGATGAGCCAGTAAGGTTCTGGAGTGGAGGCCGCGTTTGTGAAAACGAAGTGTTGGTCGACCATTTACCAGGTGGTAAAACGATCTCCGTGCAGTAGCCGGTCCGGGATGGATGCGAGTAGCAGAAGATCGGTCGTCTTGGCGTTCATTGGAAGAGGTTATGTCCAGCAGTGGTCCGATAAGAGCCGACAATGATAATGATGATGATGATACAGATGGAAAAGCATAATTCAAAATTCATATCTCTCGATACGTGTGCTTGTGCCATATGTATACTGAGAGTAATACGTTTGAATAACTGAAGCAAGGCAAAGAAGTCCCGCGACTGCATTTCCGTCCAATTATGCTGACACGGATGTCCATGGGTGGTGTTAGTCGTATATCGCCGAGAGTCGGCTCTCATTTCTCATTTGTATAACAAAAATTGCCATAATAACGCTAGAGACACTGAGTGCATAAAATAATATTTTAAGCAGACGGGTTTTTAATTGAATGTTATACCATAGCTTACCGATGAGGGCTGATAATGAAAAAAAATGAATCAATAAAACAATTTTACGGGTTTTATCTTGACTTATTTAATTATTTAAGTAGCGCGACGAATCAGAAGCTTTAGAGCAACCATTGTCCACCCGTGACCATAGTTGCTGTAACGTTAAAATAGTTTTATAGTAATTTTTTAGAGTATCATTCGCGTAACCTTAAGACTTTAACATTACAATCAATATTCTATTCTATTCAATCAATATTGAAGATCGATTTCTATAATACGAATCCTAGCCATATAGAAAAATCTTAAATTTATAAAAGTATTAAATATATTTCCATTGTCTAGTACCTGTAACACAAGTCCTTACGGAACTTAGCACAGGGCTAGGCTAACATGGTGTGATATGTCCACAGACATTTTTCTGCTTTGATTGAGTAATTTACGATCATTTCCTACTTTAAGGTAGAATACGAGCATTTTACCTTAAAGTTATAACCTAATTCGTTGCAATTGTCCAACCAGGTTATCCATCGTTCGGACTCCCTGCATTGATTTTATCAAAGAAAAGTGTTTGTTGGCAAAAAAATTAAATTATAAATGAGTATATAGGAGACGAATACTAAAAAGACGACTCAAAGTCCTCGTCGAATTTCAATTTGCATGTGATCAAAACTTTCATGTTTATACAGCTTTTAAATTTTCAATTATAATATAAATTTTTTTTTAGGTGAATGCACTTTTAACATGTAGATCGTAATATATGTCTTAAAGATACGCTATGTTATTTCTAATATACAAGGGATTTCAAGTTGATAAATAAAAACAAAGTTGCTCGTGCAATTTTCTGAACGATTTTATTTACTACACATTCCCCTTGACTTCATGTACAAACATAAATCTACCCGAATGAAATCATTACTTTTTTTAGGAAAAAATATCAATAGCATATGTGTTTTTCTGAATCGTTTTAAAAAGAGTTTCCTTTTCGCTCTTGACCATTCCAACAAGTTGAGCAGCCTCCACCTAAATATTACTGACCTAAATCTTAACAGACTTAGAATAGCTTCGGCTGTTTATAGAAAAGGAGCCAACGACTTGTTGTCACGATTGTGACGCGGCGGTGGACTCGGCCCAGCACACCCTCGAGGTGTGCCCGAGATGGGCGGCGCTGCGTCGCAGTCTAACATCAGTTGACGGAGGGGACTCGTCAAAGTCGAGCATCATCGTAGCGATGCTTGGCAGCGACCAGTCCTACAGGCGATGGCTTCCTTCTGCGAGACCGTCAAGCCCCAGAAGGAAGCCGACAAGCGGGTGATAGAGGAGGCTGCCAACGCGGCCTGCCCCCGCCGATGATGAATGGCGATATGAAGGCGACATCTGCAGCGCCTTCAGTAATGCCCCTGTGTTCCGTGTCAGTCCGGGATGGGAACCCGGTTCACTACATCAAGATACTGCGTCGTGGGGACTGTCATAGCGTGGCCGGACAGTCCCCGAGGACGTGAAGTCAGGCCTTTTCGTCAAGGCCAGCCTATCGCTGGAAGGGTCCTGTTTCCTGCACATCCGCGACCCTCCATTAATAGCGGCTGAAGGTTCCCGTAGGGGCTTAGTTGTTATTGGTGCCCAATTGCCGAGGTCAGGGGGGTCTACCCG
>JAFELO010000264.1:1303154-1317338 GCA_017140195.1 Eumaeus atala | reverse complement strand
CTCACCTGTTTCTACCTCTACTTATAAAGAGATAACATCAAAAAGCAGCATGTATCCCGCACATGTATTCAGATGGTCCTATTCATGTAACTTTACAGATAAACTCACCTGGTTCTATCTCCCCTTACAAAGAGGTACCATCAAATAGGTAATTAACTATCAAGAAGCTGCATGTATCCTGTACATTTATTCAAATGGCTCTATTTGCATATCACGCAGTTAAAGCTCACATGCATCTACCTTCCCTTATAAAGAGGTAAAATCTAAAGCAACATGTTCCCGCACGCGTATTCAGACGGTTCGATCCGAATAAATTTGCAGATAACACTCATCTTTTTTTTTTTTGTCGTTGCGGGGAAACGCATTTATGCGCCTTCAAGGGCCCTGGGTCCAATGGTGTATGGGACTCGCAGCACATTATAGTGCCGAATACCCACAAAAACCACCAAACCAAGTATCATCGTACGTAGCGCGCATGTCCCGCTGCGTACATTGACGCAAGTTCCATGTATTTTGTTTCCCCCAAAAAGTGTTCAGCGCGCCTTAAGGAACTTTCCCTTCAAAAATATTATCATATTATGAGAGAGGGCTGCAACATGCGTTGTAACTGAGAAACATTGGACATTTAGTATTCAGTAGTCGTGCAAGCCCTGGCGGTACGTCAATTTTATTCTTAATATTAAACACTCGCTCTGTCGCGACGACATAACGATTTGTATTCCCTCAACTACGTCTTGCAGAGTTTGAAATGAAAAGGTAATAAATACTTAAACTATTCTTGATAAAAGTGGGGATAGTTGGTATTTAACGGTTCGTGATGTTTCATGGTAAAGAATCCCAATAGAACCACTTAGTTTTTCGGGATTAAAATTTGGTAAGTAATTTTATGTTATTCCAGATTGTAATATATATTCTGTTAAATTTCATCCAAACCTGCTCAGTATTTTCTATGCAAGATTCATCATTATCATCATCGTCATCATGATTCTTACACAAGGACAGTAGGTAGCAAGTAATGGATTGCATTTTAGTATCTCATTAATACGACAATATCTCATTAATACGACAATATCTCATTAATACCGCAGTTTTCGACCCCAGACCAAACCTCAGATACAGGTGATACAAACACAATCGGTGTTCTATTTTATCGACAATATCATTTAAAAGAATGTAATTTAGCGCCCAATGATTCTTAGGTTTGCGAAAATTTTACATATCAAAACTACTATTCGTCCCAGTTTCACCGGTTACCGATAAATAAAGATATTTCTATTCTATTCTATAGCAACTACAAGCTACGTAATATCTAGCTATACGTAGTAAGTACAAATGATCACTTTACTATTGTGACTTAAAAATAATTTGGAACCATTAATTATTATTGTATCAAAGAGTGTTTGTTAAACTGACGCTCAATTTCTGTAGTACAAATGAAGTCGGGGGAAGTGGCTGGTACGTAAAATCAAACATGATGTAACAGAAATGATGAGATGATAACAAGTCGATGTTTTGCTGGCAAATTAATGTTTTTAATGGCGAGATAACGTAAACATCAGGAAAGTTGTTTGTTCCCTCGTGTTTATAATATCTTCACATATTATGAGAACTAAGTAGGCAAATTTTAATATTAATTATCATTATATTATCCGACTGCGTAAGAAGGACGCTTATTCTACGCAACATTATGACAACATTCTCTCGCCAAACGGTGAACCTCAGTTAGAGTCATTACTGTTCCGGTAACAGATTTTCTGGATCACCTAAATTTTACTTTTCATTTTGGGGGCATAAAATATAAATATGTACGCAGTAGCAATTAACATTTACATATGTATGTTGATTTCTATATTAACTTCTGCAACCTGAATGGGATATTTGTTTTTAGTATATGGGGGCAAGTAAGAAATTTGACGTCTACCGATGTAGATGCGATGCTTTCCCTTTGCTCCTCCCCACCAATGGACCATGCGATGTTCTCCCCACCAATTATACACGAAAGTAATATAGCAGTCGCGCAGTGGGATAACAAGAGAATGGTTCTGGTGGTGGACATTCGAGGAGGGAGCGACTTATCCCATTATTTTGAATTTCGAAAATTCATACGCTTAGACGGTACTCTTATGCTTCTGCCGTCAGGTGTTTTGTTTTTAAAGTAAAACTTATTTATGCAAGCTTGATTTGCGGAGTAAGCTAGTGGATGCAATATGAGAGAGTTACGAAAACGATGCCAATGGTAGTTGATAGAAAAATTAAAGTTAGTTCAGAAACAGAATAGTGTTCCATACATAACTGTAGGAGCAAGTGACAGGCGCGAGTTTAAAGTCTATTTCAAAGTAATTTTTCATTTATACCAGATTATAATCCTCATCTGTGCCAAATTTTATCCAGTTCCATTCAATAGTGTGAAATGAAAAAATAATGAACATGCATAACAACTTTCACATTGAAAATATTAGTAGGATATGATGCTTTATAATATTACATTACTATTATTTTATAGTATTGTGAGCCAAACAGGCAATAGTTTAGCAATTATATTTTTGCTACTCAATTTTTTTTTAACAGAGTATACCTGTCATCTTTGTCTGTTAGACTGAGGGTGTGCTCGGTTTCGAAAAAATTACACTCTCTATTTTTTTCGTCGTGGAGGACGTAATCATTTGTTAAGACATGATAATCAAATAGTATTTTTCATTTCCGCCCGGGGACCTATGTTTTCCTGAGTGGCACGAACAAATATTTATATTTAATATAAAAGGGTGTGTTCATGATTTCTTGCCGACGCCATGTTTCATATTGTTTCAAGAATTGTTTATTAATGTTAAAATGTCTATGTATTATATATATCTATATAAATCTCTTGTGCGTGCATTTTGATATTGTTAAAAACATGATCTGTATGGCTATTAATTTGATAGACCGTATCAATATTGTTTTAGTTTGAATAGTATATGCCACATTGAAAATTGGTTTTTAAATTCTATTTAATTGTAACTGAGTATAACATATTGCCTGATTTTATTTGGCTTCTTAATGGTGTGTGTTCTTTTTCAGAGCTCTATTCTTTTTGCTTTTTTTAAAATTAAATTAAGATTAAATGTGAAGATATGATGTCTCCATAATCCTCAATTATTGAATATAAGGATTTATGAACAAATCGTGAAAATAAGTAATTTGGAACAATTATATATAGAAGGGAGTCCTTCGGGGTGCTGCAGGGAGTCTCGGTCAACTGCAAGACTTCGTTCCCTCACTGTTGCCTCACCCCTATTAGAAACTGTATTGATTCTATTGTTTGTTCTTTTTTTAATATTTTAAGTTTGTTCACGATTGTGAATGAGGGGAGATCATAATTGAATAAATGTGTTTGAAAGTCTAACTAAACCTGTATAGTCCTTTACCCCCAGAAGTTCTTTTATTTTAATTAAAATACTACCAATAGAAGCACCTGAGTGACGACTACCGACACTCATAGACATCCGCGTTACTGTCATGCGCATGCGCTTTCCTCCTCTCCCCTAATGGGCCAACGGCTACTCAACAACTGCACACATTGACTTTCTCTCTAGCTCTCACGGCTAGGGCATGAAATAACATTAAATTAATTTCTAGTTTTATTTCAGTCGTGTGGTTAAAGCGCATTCATATTTGTATTACTAGCTATGCCACCTGGTTCCACCCCGTCAAATGTATACCAAAGAGACCTTCTTTTTCTCAGGGCATATATAATATTTTTAATTTTAGGTTTGTTTGCTATTATGGTTGAAAGAATATCAAACATACATAAACTGTCGCATTTTTAATGTCCCCCGTTTGTATACCAGATGATACCATGGTCGGCAAGCTAATCTAGGAGATTTCACAAGGCACCAGCTTTTACATAGAGTCCCAAATCTGAGAGGCTCAAATCGTAGATTAGGTCGAATTCGCATACTCAAATCTGCGCTTTCTCATGATGCCTACCTTCGTCAGGCATTCTGAAAATATACTTAAGTTAGGAGAGCTCGTTAATCATTCAGCTCGTCTACGTGGCTGGTTTCCAACCCGAATGAAATTCCAAAGTTCTAACCATTAAACCACCGAGGCTAATTGTTACAGGCTGTGAATATTAAAGACAAAGTATAAATTTCAAAGTTCTAACCATTAAACCACCGAGGCTAATTGTTACAGGCTGTGAATATTAAAGACAAAGTATAAATTCCAAAGTTCTAACCATTAAACCACCGAGACTAATTGTTACAGGCTGTGAATATTAAAGACAAAGTATAAATTCCAAAGTTCTAACCATTAAACCACCGAGGCTAATTGTTACAGGCTGTGAATATTAAAGACAAAGTACATATATAAACACTAGCAGTCCATACAGTTTTCACTCAGATATTTTACAAAATATGCCAGAAATTGATTTACAATGATATAAAAGTGATAAATATTCATTTCGGCCTTAGAAGGTGAATCATGACAACAAATTCATTTAACGACAGATCCAACTGTCAGGACATCTAGTTGTCAATAATTTTGGCAGCTTTATAAGGACTTACTTTGATATTTTTTACACCATCGGTTATTTATCGAAATTTACATAATGATCAAATCGTTTTAATAAAATATAAATAACCAATGTTCATCAGCGATAATGTAGGCTTCTAGTGTGAAAATAATGCTCCAATCGTTGCAGTGGTTTGGAGCATATTCAGTGCGAAAACAATCAAATTTTTGCTCTTTGTAATTTTAGTATAAACCAATGAAACCGATATATATATCCAGTGGCGAAGTAAAAATTTATACACATCGATAATACTTAGTTTTTTCACGCTATTGTCCAAGTAAGCAATACGTCCGGACGTTAGATTGACTCGCCATATGACCCTCGAAACCACTTGGGATTCCACTTTACGGCCTGGAATATCTTGTAAAAGCCCTCTAAAGACGCCGTCTTAAAAAAGGGGCTTCAAATAATATGTATACATGTCAAATGCCGTGCAAATGTGTGTTTAACACGCGTATGTGGGGGCGTTAGGGTCACGTATTGTGCTTATGGCAGAACTAAGGTCATCATCATTATCTATCGATCTACCCCTGGACATAGGCCTCCTTCAATGAACGACCGTTCTGATACACGCATCCATCTTGTACCGACAAATGCACACGGTGAGCGCCGTTTTCTTTGGTGACGTGGGAAACGCACCGTCACACCACGCCAGACCAATGTCCGGCCGAACTCGTCACACCACGCCGGACCAATGTGCGGCGTGGTGTGTGGTCTCACGGCGCGGTGTTGTGCGGAATACCCTCTCCCCCGCAGTTCTATCAGTGCCGTTGATGAGGTTGAACTGTAAACCATCAGGGTACTTTGACGTTTATTCAAAACTCTGCGGGAACCGATGTCGACTCCTGTTTTGTTACTCCCGTACTGTTTCAACATTGCACAAAAATTCACGGATAAAAAATCCAATTGCCAATTGACCAACAAAATCCAAAGAGCAATTGGTTACTAAGCTCTTTTATTCAATTCAAAAAAGATTCGATTAGGAAATTAAACTTGGAAGAAATTTAGAAGTAGGTACAAAAACGAAAATAGTAAGAACTAAATCCCTGTTGAACGAAGACTACTCTAAGACACTGTACAAACTCTCAAAGCATATTCAGTACTCGATTCTAATTCCGCAATTTGTTAAAATAAATTGTTACCTAAAATTTTTCCTAATTGTCTTTTGTATTACCTGACGCGCGAGGTCTTTAACCTTTGGCTGCGCAAGAGCAGTATTTATGTTTTAATGGATACATAAGACCAGTATTTTTTTTGTCAACGCGGGAAAAGTCCTCGCCGGCCCTGTGTGGGTCTCGCGGCAAATTGTAGTGCTGAGTACCCACAAAAAGGAACGACCCCACTAATTTTGGAACAGTGTAAAGGGGTGTGGGCGGTGGATCCTCGCCCCTTGCTCCGTGCGCAAAAGGACCTCCTGTTGCTCTTTTCTTCATTCATCAGTAAAGAGGGATACAAGCGCCTCCTTCTGCTTTTTAGCCCCATCTTCTTCTAAGAGGGGTGCAAAGAGCATCCCCTAGGTTCAATTGGCTTCGGCTGGAATTCACCCCAGGCAACAGAGCCCCACCGCCACGACAAAGCTTGAACCATTGTAGGGATAGGATACTGACCTACCGTGTCCTAAAAATGTCCGATCATTTACAATAAGACATCCGGATCTCTCACTTACACGACGGGAGAAGTTTACCTTTCCGGTCAATCCGACCGAACTCATCTGCAATGGTTCAATCTCACAAAAACTATCTATATTATAAAGTCCCCAAAAGCTGTCTTTCTCTTTGATAGACTATCTAAAAATTTACTGAACGTAATATTTTCATTCGATTCTCACGAACAGATGAACACTTCCCGAGAAAGGTTTTAGTGTATGAGTGGTTAAGTAAGATTGTTATTCACGAGGGAAGCCAGGTTGGATCGTTACTTACAAATAAATTTAATAATGTCTTAAGTGTATTTAAGAACTTTATATAAGTATTATACGTAAAGCATTATAAAGTAAATAAATAATATAACACGCAAAGTTGTGTATTTCCTCTTAAAGTCAGAAAGGTAAAATAGGTACGTTACTGGTAGATATAAAGAACTTATTACCTTCCCGCAAAATATTCCCTGGGAGTATATTGCACGGTCTGAAATGGATTCGATGGTGGAATAAACGTCTTGAATTTTATTGTTCTACTGACTTCTGAGTGAGCCGTGCCAAAGCACAGGCGCTAGCGATTATTTTTTGATAACTACCGACGCCCAATGACATCTGTATAATTGTTATGCGGACGTGTTTCAATGATTACATCAAATGGACCGCCGGGAACTCACAGACTTCATGAAACACATTAACATAGCTATACCGTGCGACGGTATCATTTTAGGAGTTTTATGTTCACTAGCACCTCACTGTCACGATCAGTATCTATAATATTGGAAGTATCGATAATATGAGGGCCATACGCTCGTCCAACACTTCGTTTTCCTAAACGCGGCCTCCACTCCAGAACCTTACTGGCCCATCTGCCATCTGTTCCTCTGAGTGTGTGATCAGCCCATTGCCACTTCAGCGCGATAACCTGTTGAGCTACCGCAAACTTGCGGACCAGTCCAAAGTTAAGAGGCCATGTTTCGGCCCCGTAGTTCATCATGGGGAGAACGCATTCATTTGAAGACTTTTGTCTTCAAGCAATAGAAACAGTAATCTTAACCAATATAAACATTTGCATTTCCCTATAAATTGCGCTGAGAAAAAATAATGATTTCATTTTAATTCCGATTGTTATTGGTTGGGTAATACAATTACTTCAACTGTAAATGTTGAAATGTTGGATTGTTCGTATTTCGTTATATCTAAAACTTATATTGAGTTTATAGCGGTGCGAGATTTTTTTAATTTACGAAACGAAATTAAAAGAAAACGCTTAACTTACTTTTACAACTTCTAACATGTGTGTGTTGCTAATTTTAAAAGGGCAGGCATTACGTCTAACAATTCATTTGGGAAACCGTGAGTAAAAACATCAGAAAAAATTAAAGTTTTAATAAAACGGTAACTATTTTTTTAATACAACTAGCATATGTTCGAAAATATTGAGAAATAAATGAGGGACTATAGAAACTAAAATGTGTAAGAAGAAATTGTAGTATAAGGGGACAAACGTGAAATCGGAGACTTTTTACTAGTACCGACGACGCCTCTGGACATCAGTATAATTGCTATGCTGATGCATTGCCCTACTTTTCACCCATCCCCATGGCCCACCGGCTACACACAAACAGCACGAAAAGCGACACCGAAGATGCCACTTTAACGCGGTATCATGTGAGCGAGAAGCACCTCCCCAGTTGTGCCGGCCCAGTTCCGCTGCAATGCAGCATGGCATTACCTCTTACTAAAAAACAAATATTATTTAATCTGTTAGTCTTTTTATCTGTACTAGTGATCCCAACATAATAAAAAGTCTATTTCACTACGAATTTCGGTTGGCTGTGTGTCTTGTGGAACCTTGTCGTAAAAAACATATTAAAAATCAACTGTCAAATTGTGTTCTGTGACATCTGACGTTAAACGTGTCTAACACAACTTATGCGTACTGTAACACCGCAGTTTTCCAACTGTTAAACACGCTACTTTTATTTAATTACAACAATAAAATATCATGCATATTATATTAAAATATTAGCTATATGCACAACTTCTTCATGGAATCTTCATCTATGTCAGATTTCATATTCCTCATTCGCCCAGTTGATTAAAAAAGAGATAGGATTATTTTTCTTAACGGTTTAACACAACGTGAATTGCAAAAGATTTGACTTTTTTGAGACACGGTACAAGGTACAGACATAGAATCCTTCCACATAGAATGTTACTTATTCTATTCACGAATGTAATGTAATTATTTTCAGAAAATTTGGACACACGACTCTATACACGTCAACTGTCCGGGTGATCAGCGCCTGGTCTCGGTAACCGTTGTAATAAGAATTAGATAAACAGGTCAAATTTTATTTCCCTTTATTTTTACTTCATAAATAGAATTGAGTATTGAACACGCTCTATGATTTTTATTGTGACTAAAATAGAATTGAGTATTGAACACGCTCTATGATTTTTATTGTGACTAAAAAAGCACCATGTATATAGACGAGTATTAAGATGATTAACATATAAAAAGACTATCAAGTATATGAAATAGATCGCGCTAAAATACTAGCTGATTATACTTAAAAGCGGAGACGCAGGTTTAGTTAATTACGTGCTAAACAATTGAATTTTATCATCCTCACGCGTGAAACAAGGTAACGGACAAAAGGTAGGCATTGTATTCTATTAACTTTATGCAATATTCTGTTTACTGTTAATGACGTTAACTACTTATTATAATATTTCATTCAACAGTCCGCTGCAATAATGAACAAATGAACTTTAATGAGTAAATTTGTTCAATGTTTAAAGGGTATCATGGCTGGCCATTAACGAGATGAGCAGGGGAAATAACTAAGGAGCGCTGGGTTTAGTGCGCAATAATTAAAGTGAGACTTCGTTGGCCTGGAGGTCGGCGTGTGTTTTTCAGTCTTCGGGTACCTCGTTGTTGGGTCACCAAGTTGGAATAGTCGTAAATGCTACGGGCCCTGCGCTAATGCGGTCCCTTTGCGGGCCTTTAGCAATCTATGCTTGCCATTGATAGAGCTCATAAATAGATTTCAAATTCTAGACAGGTTACTTGTTGACGCGTAATATTTTTATAAAGAGACGGGAACGTCTAACAAAAAGCCAAGAAAGCTCGCGCTATTGGGTTTGAAAATGGAATGCCACCAGCGCTATTTTGATTTAATTTAGTTTCAGATTTACACGGATAAATATTTGAATGCGGATCGTATTTAAATTATGCTTATGACTGTTTAATTCTTACCTCACATGTATTCAATTTCAATTTACCGTCGGATATTGCTGCTGTTACTCAGCGTGCTATGCTGGGTATTACTCACCTGGTCCGAAATTCGGTGAGCCGCACGAGAAAGAGGGTAACGACACAGTTCAGAAAGTTGGTGAGCATAAGTGGCAGTGGGTAATATGGCATATATTACATTTATAGATTCTTCAGTGGAGGTACGGAACCGAAAGAAGCAATATTGGACCTTTTAGAAAAAATTATTGCCATGCTCCATGGGAGGAGTTAGTGCCATGCATGGTGCATGACACTACATCCTCCTATGCAACGGAATGGGACGGGTACGACCAGGGAAGGTCCTCTCGTTCACTTGATACTGGCGTAAAGTGACAGCGTCGCTGTCTCGTTTGGTGCGGCGAGTAGCCGGTGGCCCATTATAGGAGGGCAACGCATCGGCGTAGCAACCATACGAATTTCCATGGGCATCGGTAGTCAACAAAATGCTCCATTTCTCGTTTACTCCTTATACTATTAAAAAAAACCAGTTGGACTGATTACCTGGTCAAGATCTGGGGAGCCGCTCGATGCGAACAGCTTGTGACCGTGCCTTGTGGCGTCCAGCAGCAGAGGTCGTCTGGCTGCTGCTGATGATGATGATATCATTCGCATATGGTATGGGACAACTAAGGATTGCTATTTTATTTTTGTTGTCAGTAATAATTTTACATCTACCAGTTCCACGCGCTTATATATTTTTTTCTTATAGCATAGAGGGACACACGTCTGGAACCTTTTCACGACTACCGACGCCCATATACATCACCATAATTGTCTCCCTCCTTTCCTCCTCCCCTCTAATTGGTCACCGCCTACTCACAAATCGCATAAAACACGACAGCATGATTAAATCATTTGAGTGGGAGACATCTCTCCGGTCGTGAAAACACAATTCGGCTACAATTCAGCGTGGCACTAATTTTTACAAATATATTTATAGACGTGTCAGCACCACCAATTTCGCTGACCGCTCGAAACTCATTGCGCGATCGATACCTTCATAAAGTCAATTTCTTATTCCATTCTGCTTGAGCGGACACTAAAAGTATGTACACTTCAATGTTTCCGTCGTAAACCTGTATATTATTAAACCGTAACTTACTTTTCTTTGTCTTTGTCATCGGAAACTTCTGCATGATGAGAATCCTAGCTTCGTTTCGTGGTTTTACTTAAGGTTAGTTATATGATTTGATGCGTCCACAGATATTATACTATTATTATTATTATTTGTGTTACTGTTTCCCCCCGAAGAATATATTTAGGCGTTAGAATAAAACTACTTGTACGGATTTTATCGCGGTTTATTTTTTTAACTGGATCGAAGTTTCGGAAGCTTTACAGCAACAATGGACTGGTTAGGCCACCCGTATAAATAGTCTATTGTAACGAGTAACATTCGCCTAAGCTTAAGACATCAATATATTGAAGCGTTAGCAATTCCGGTATCGCATAATTTCTATTTATTATGTAACGATCCGCTCAGGCTCGGACCGTTAGTAACACGGTCTGCCCTAACAAATTATTCACTAAAACCTTCCTCGCTGATCGGTCTGTCCATTTGTGTTCCACATGCAAATCCCTTCTGTAAAATTTAGACAATCTATCACATATAGACAGCCAGATTTTGGGGGGTTTATTTTATAACATTATTTAAATTTGGCAGGTAATTTGTGTACAAAAGATAAATGTTAACAAGGATGATAAGGATGACGAATCGCACAATGTCTTCTTTTTGATATTTCTTGGGGGGACGACTAGGTAAACTTGCGCAACGGAACAGACAAAATACTCACATAGGTAACCAGTAACGCCTCCCGATTTCAGCCACATAACCCGCGTACTCCACTCCTTTTAGTCACAGCGTGATGGTGTAAAGCCTTTCTCAATAAATGGGGTATCTAACTCTGAAAGAATTTTTCATTTCAGACCAGTATTTCCTGAGATTTGCGCGATTAAAGAAATAAACTGTTCAGCGTTGTAATAGTAAATATATATCCGGAAGACCGAGTGTTGGTTAAGGTGTCGGGAAGCCGCTGGATGCAAGTGGCTCATGACCGTGACCTATAGCGCTCTATGGGGGAGGTATATGTTCAACCCCCTCATGGTTCAAGTCTTGTCGTGACGGGGCTCAGTAGCTTGGGGTGATCCAAGAAAACTTGGGCGAAGCCAGGATGACCGCTTTTGCGTTATGGAGCAAAATGAGGCAGCTGCGGACAGCTGATGGTGATGATGATAATTTTATTTTATTTAATGGCTTACCTAGCAAGAGGTAGTGCCATGCTGCAATGCAGCGGAATTGGGCCGGCACGACTGGGGAGGTACCTCTCGCTCAGATGATACCGCCGTAAAGTGATGTGTTCGGTGTGGCGTTTCGTGCAGATGGTGACTAGCCCACTGAAGAGGGGGAAGTAGGGCAACACATCGGCATTGTAGTTATGTGGATGTTCATGGGAGTCGGTAGTCGTAAAAAGCCTCCGATTGCTCATTTACCCTCCCCCTCCCCCAATTCTATAAAAAAAATTGAATACATACTTCAATGTAGCTCCAGTCCTATTAGTCCTAACGTCTTACCCTAGAGCCTTCCTCGATAAATAGGCTATTCAATACAGAGATTTTCGTAGCTCCTGAAATTTACGCGCTCAAATAAACATATATTATATTATTAGCATACATTAGTGTAGATGATGAAAAGTCGCAACCGGTCCTATTTTGTAGTATATTTACTGTGAGTAGAAACAGGATTATAAATATTCAAGTTTAATGTAAATTTTCATCAAGAAGTGGACAATACATTCAATGAACTATAAAAAACATTCCATTAAAAATATTGAAAAGTCCGTCATTCTAGAACTTGCACCAACACTCGAAAATTGAAATGTATTTCACACTTGAGCGCAGATCTCAATTTCGAATTTCCAGGATGCACCCTGAGTAGGTTTTATATACGCCAACCTGTGCGACTTGTCGCATTATCATAGTGCTTTTATTGAAGACGGGTTATATTGTCTTTGAAAAATATAAAAAAAAGGATCATAAAGTTTGAAGTAAGACGATCTTTACGCACGATTGATATGCGGAGTAAGCATGTGAATGCGTTAAAACACCGTGACGGAAACGTGGCGAACGCAGGTTAAATTGACATAAATTAGGAGGAAGGAAGATGAGAGTATAAGTTGGTGAAGGCACATATAGAATTACTATTACAATAAAAATAAAAGGCGTTTAAAAATCCTACTTTTTTCGGAAAGATTTTTTTGCCAGGGTAAATCTGACATTAATTAGACTTGATTGATGGATATTTGATATTTCATTATATTGGTCTAGAACTTTTTGCTCTTAGTCCGAACACATACAACGTATGTGTATATGTGCTATTAATTAAAATCATTTACGCTTAATCAGCTGCGCCATCTGGTAAAATTGTAGAGAATTTGATATATTGCAAACGTTTACGACAGCCACGATAGTAGAAATACTTCTGGTACACTGATCTACTCACTACAGATCGTGTGTGTAAGATATATTTCTGCTAAATATTTCATGAAGCCATGGCTGTGTTATTAAATTCACTGAGATCCGCGAAAGTTCAGATGATCCAACACCAGTGGTACAACTATGTCGTTCAGGGCCCGTAGCAACTCTACCAATAGAGAAGCTTAACGAATGATTGTTATGAAAGAGGTGGTGTTATGACACTAATACTGCATTATAGTGCATTGGGCCAGTACCACCGGGGAGGTACCTCTCGCTAACATGACACGGCCGTAAGGTGGCAGCTGTCGCGTTTCGTGCGGTTTGTGAGTAGCCGGTGGCCCATTAGGGGAATGCGGTGAAGGAGGACAACACATATGCATGTGCAGATGTTAATTGACGTCAGTAGTCACCTCCGACTGCTCGTTTGTTCTCCTATGTTATAGAATATTCCACGTGTGAGCACTGTACTAGGCTGGAGGCCTCTCAGTGCCTGTGGCATTTGACGACCTGCGACCAAATGTTACCACACTGTCCCAGTTGCGGTCGTATGCCACCACTTTGCCGTGGTCCCTCCATTGGCGGAAGAGCAGTAACACCGCTGGGGTTTAGTGCGTATTGGTAGCCTCTCCTCGGGTCTCAACTCCCACATACGCCCCATACTCTCCCCGACCTACAGGCATGTCTAAACGTCTTGGGAATCCCAGAAAAAAAAGGCATCGGCTCAGTCTGCAAGCAACTGCAGTGCGTGACGAAACAATCTGAATACAATTTTTGAAGTTTCGGTGCAGAACACCGCCAACTGGACCACCCGGCGACCGTGAGGCCGCCGAAGTGTTCACGCGCAGACTGCCCACTTTGAAGATAAGTAGGTGAAGAATTTACACTCCAGTGCAGGCCCTCGAACCCTGCACGGGGACCATGTCCCCAACCACATCGCCATCAGCAAGCCCGAGGAGGCGAAGAAGCTGCAGCAGTTCCGTGGAGTCGTCGAGCAGCGTCGAGATGGAGCTGGACAGCGCTTCGCAGTCTTCGACAACATCATCAGAAGCGGCAGTCGACGAGAGCGACTGCATAGCGGAGTCGGCGGAGGATACGACGCCGCAAACAATGGCGCCGGGCCGGCGCCGGCCAACGCAGACGCGGACGCAAAAAACGCAGACGCACAAAAAAGGGGTGAGTCCAGGTACCCGCCGCTCGTCGTCGAGGATTTGCCCAACTGGG
>JAFELO010000264.1:1263344-1290842 GCA_017140195.1 Eumaeus atala | reverse complement strand
CCGAATTTGCGAACTGCAGTTTAGGCACATGTAAACTATCTGAACGTAATGGGTTTTAGATAAATTATAGCTATTTGGTTATGGTGTTAGGTGATGCGGCGGTTCATATCGAAAATATAGCAACTGTAAAGCGGTGTACAAAACCGGAAGTCTGCGGCTGGAAAAGACAGTTTACTGAAATCATATCGGGAGGCCAAGATTAATTATCAAAAGTGGATCGGTCATACTATGCAATTTGCGTAAAATTTTTAAAAGTCGGCTTAAGTGGTGTCAAAATCACCAAGATCAATTAAGAATGGACATTATTGCCAAGCAAACAAAAGACAGACTGTGTTTTTTGCTTGATGTTAAACCTGCATGTTTCATTTTCCAAAGTTTATTGCCTGCATTTTCCAAAATTTATTGCTTGATGTTTTTCAAAATTTATTGCTCGATGTTAAACCTGCATGTTAATGGCAAAAGTGATTCTAAAGAGACAGCAAATACGTTTATGTGACACTTCAAAATGCAGACTCTGTTATGTCCCGCAGCTGCCGTGTTCGATGATGGATCTGATGTGGGTGGAGACAAGCATTTACTTCACTTTTCGGCTAACTAAATAAGAAAAGTAATTAGAGATGCATAGAGGTAAATCTCCCGGACACGACGGGCTCTGCATCGAACATTTTAATTGGGCCGGAAAGCATCTGCCGAGGGTTCTGTTACTGTTTTTTAATATGAGTATTACTCATTCATATTTACCAGCGGACTTAATGAAGACCATAATAGTTAGTGTCCTTAGTGATGATCAGGGCAGGGGTATCTCGGACAGAAATAACTATCGTTCAATCTCTCTTGCAACGATAGTGGCAAAGGTGTTAGATAGTATGCTTGAACAGTGTCTGGATAAATACTTATATATCCATGACTCTCAGTTCGGTTTGCAGTCCAGACTTTCGACAGAAAGCGCAATCCCGGTACTCAAGCATACTGTCCAATGTTACAGTGACCGAAAGACACCGGAGTACGCCTGCTTTCTTTATCTGATCTTGATAGGATGTGCCTTGGACAAATATGCAGGATTGGGGTCTGTCGGATGTATTGCTAAAAATATTTTAATATTGGTATGGTCATCAGACAAAATATGTTAAGTGGGCAGGCCGTCTCTCTGACTGCTATGGGTTGGAATATGAAGTTCGGCAGAGGGGGTTTAACGCCCATCAAGCCAAATGGATTTGTTCCCGTATACCGATAATCCGTGAAATCTTTTCATGACTTTGCTTTGGCATATATGGTTTGGCATAATTGGTATCGTCGCTGATGCGAACCCTGGATGTGGATGACCATACTCCTTCACTGTTTCTGTTGGCTGCCAGCCGTCAATTCTCCTTTGGGCTCGTCGGACCACTGCCTGATACGGTGTTCAGTGCCGATTAAGCCTAGACCGTGGCTGGGATTTAAATAAATGCTGTAGTGAGTCCACGAAGTGGTGACAGGACTTTCGCCACATGTTGTGCCCATTTATAAGTCGGTGAATCAATTTGACTCACTATGGGACGTCGTGGTGCACCAGTCTTGTGTATTTTCCATACAGTTTCGGCGGTTTTGCACACGAAGGGATATTTTAACGTCCGGACTCAACGATTACGTCACTACTCAACAGAGTGTTTTTTAAAGAGATCACTAGTATTTTTTACGATGCTATTAGTTTGGTCGGTTTTGACAATTTTGTAAATGAACTCATCCAATAAGTGGCGTTCAATTTTGTCATTGTAGAATGTCGTATTCATTATTACTGTGGCATTACTTTTATTCGCCCGAAGAATCTTTATATCTTGTATTTTGCGTAAGTTTTGCAATGCTTTCAATTTCTCGAAAGGAATATTTAATTTTAGTAAAAGCTCCGTAGAGCTTTGTCTTAAAACTGACGATATATCTTGCCTTATGGTCTCCAAATCTTCCTTCTTAATTTTATACAGGCAATCATTGGAAATAATTTCTTCAAACGGGATTTTTCGAAAAGTCACAGCATAATTTTCATCTAATTCCAAAACCTTATTCAATTTGTTAGAAATGGCAATGGGCCGTCATAGGTTAACAGCCATTGCAGCCAGTGTCTATGTTGACAAGAGCACTGATTTTCAAGATTCATCGGTTTCAAACTTATGTCAAAGTGATGGGATTGTAAATATCTTGTTTGAATGTAGATAAACTGAAAAGGACAAACGAAAACATTATAGGATATACACAAACATACACAAAAAAGAGAAACAATTTGCAATTTAATGTTGTTTGAGTGGAACTGGCGGAGAAGCTTATGGTTATTAGAAGACTAGTGTTAATAGGCATAGGAATGTTCCTAGGGAGGATGACGTACAAAGAAACTCCGCGGTCTGGGCAATTGAAAAGGATATGGTCAGTTGAACCCTCCTCAGGTCCACAGTCACACATAGGATATGGTATTTATTTCGGCAATTATACATTTAATTTTATTATCATTCTCGTTTAAATCGAAACAGTTTTGTCGGATTATATAGGGCAAACTAAAAGATCTAGAAAAACTCTCGTTAAAGAACATGTAGCCGATATGAAACACCTACGTGTTACAAAATCTGCGGTCTGTTAACATGCTGAAATTGGCCCCTGCTATTACATTAGTTTTGATAAAGCCCAAATCTTCACTAGGGAACATCGGTTTGTTCCAAAGATGTTCCATGAGGCTATTGAAATTTAAGAAAACACCCAAATTTCGATAGAGGAGATTGCTGGAGATAATCAAATCAAAAAATGAACGTAAAACCTCAAGACAGGAAGATATAGTAAGTACTGTTTGCGCTAATCGGATCAGCTAAATAATTATAATTCTTCGGGTACTTTTCATAACTTATGACATCAAGACATATGTCATCTCAGTCCATCTATGGTTACTGTAAAGCTTCAGAACCGTCGGGCTAGTTAAATAATTAAATAAACCGCGATAAAATCCGTAAAAGTATTTTTACTGTAATACTTTTCTGCTTATTTTTATTTTTCTATTCTTTGTATATTGTTCTCTTTTAGGGTAGTATTTTTTTTTTATAAATAAATTATCATTTATTTATTTGTTTGTAATTTTCTGAGAGCCCACACACCACTGTACCCCACCCAAGGCTGATGATGACGCTTAAACTCGTATCCCCGCGTTGCATCAAACACTTATAAATCAATGTATACCCATTGTACTTATGTCATCTCCGAGTAAAACGTATGTGACATATAACGGGAATTTATTTTTGTAGAATCTGCACCTATAGTTATCTACGTCACGGAAGTTAAATCACAGACAAATGAAATGTTGCATTTTGTACAAACAATTCTATTAAATTTTAATATTAAACTGTATGATTTTTCACTATTAAGGGTGGTGTGGCCGGTACATAACAAAACTACAAAAATCGTTTTTGCAACAAAAATAACTTCCGGGATGTAGATAATGTTAATAATAAATGAACTTCTGTTTGAAATATCTTCCTAGTTTTTATTTCCTTTATCATCAATCTGAAATTATCCAAAATAAAATATATTTTAATTTTCGATAATTTCAGATTAGACTACTTAATTTTGGAATTGTATGAATAAAAATGAAATCATGAATTTTAATTTATGGAGGGAAAATACAAAGAAATGGCGGTACATAGATTTCTGAGGAATAATAAAGCGGAGATACCGTATCCGTAAATATAATTTTAATTTACAGGAGCTAATCGTATTTAATTATTAAAATTTCGTGTATGATGTTAATTTATTTTGGAATTGGTTGCTTTATTCTATAGTTTGAGATTTGACTATCCTCTACAAAATAGAAATGCCATTTCTCTTTGGAATTTGGACGATAGGGATGCCTTAAATGAGAAAAAAATCGATATTCCGATATCTATAAAAGTATTCAGACTGGCATTGGATATTCGATAGTATAATGGATAAATTAAAAAAAAAATCGCGATATTTTTCAAATGCTACGTATTTACTACAAAAAGCTTAATAAAGTAGATGATTTATAAAAATTGTTGTATTAAAAAAATAGAATTCAGAAGAGAATATACCTGATATATGGATTCGAAGTTTACATTTGGTAAATTAAATACACGTAAATCTTTGCTCGATATAATATCGAAACTTGATATAATGTGGTTTCTTGCAGTTTCTGGTTCACAAATAACTAATTAATTGAAGGGGCTGAAGGGTACAAAGAGCGGTACCTCACCTGCTCTTTAGTCCCCTCTTCGTATAGGAAGGATACTAAGAGCCACCGCCTCCTCGGTACAATTGGCTTCGCCCAAGGTCTCGGATCACCCCAGGCTATTGAGCCCCACCGCCACGACAAGGCTTGAACCATGGTGGGGAAGGTTTTAATGCCTCAACCGGTATGAAGCAATTAATATAATTTAATTAGTATCGATATGTAGTTAGAAAAATGACGATATATCGAAATAATGACGATATTTTTAAGCATCCCTATAGGAACATTGAAAATATTTTGTGGTGTCTATGAAACGCACATCACTCAAGTTAATATAATTACTTTTCTGTTTCGCTACGCGTGAAGTACGGACGTTCTAATTATAATCCAATTCATCGCATAATATTAGCCTTAATCATAACGCCAAGTTCCAAAAAATGCAGAAAGTTTTTGTTATACTTCTCCTATCTTTCTCCACATGTCTGAGCCAGCCATCTGATCCGAAAGGTAAGTGCAAATATATATTTCACAGCAATTGCGTTCTATCGGAATTTTGTCTAATTACAGTTGCAGGAAAAACTAGTTCTAGTAGTGGTTTCGTATATATTTGAAATATTGCACAACACACGAATAGACTTGGAGCCTGATGCATAATATCAGATATTATGCTCCATCAACTCATATTCAAAAATGTTTATTTGTAATAAATTGTATATTTTAAAGTAGCCGCCATCTTAAATCGAACGAAAAAAACGTAAAAAAAAAAGATTTGTTATTTTAAATAGTTTTATTTGAAACCAAGTGAAAACTTAATTGTTGATAATTGAAAAAAAAAAACGATGACTTAGTTTTTCGAGACACCGGAAATTAGAAACTAAAAGAGCCAAAACTTACAAATAAAGTAGTTTTTATAGTACCAGTAGTTTTTGTACATGGGCTGATTGCTACTGAATGTTATTTTATGCAGTATATTGTACAAGTAATTTTTTTTTGTATCAAATAGGCAATCAATAAACACATTAAAATTATTTATCAATATTAAGTTTATGAAGTCTCGAATTTAGTCCAATCATTATATTCGTTTTCCCTGATATTAACCAGACACGAATTAGCTCAAACAATCTTAGGCGTCACAGTCATACAATGGTACCTGTTGGAACACAAATCATTGAAGTATGTAAAGAAGATTTTAAGATATTCTTAAATGTAAAAATTAAGGGTTTTTTTATTCTTATAGTCTTGCAGACTTGGTACGTAGTTTGTACATAATTTAATTTAGAGAAGCCCTGTCAATTCGCAGAGGGACACAGCTAGCTTAAATTTTAATGCTTTGAATGTGAACAGATTTGCTTTAGTTGGTTTCATTAGGTTCATTGTCTGCATGACCTATTCATTGGGGTCGAAACACTTAAAAGATAATTGCAATGTAATAAGGTTGACACTTACAATTGAGATCAGAAGAAATCATGTTCAAGTGTGAACAATAGAATATTATTAAATCTAGATGCACAGCCCACAATAAAATAGTCTGATGTTCACCTATTAAAAATTTACGCAATACTCTTCCTGAACACCCGACAATAGTAAACACATTGAGTGAAGTTAGAATATATTCACCGTTTGGATATAGCTAAAATTCTATTCACCCAAAAATTACGAAGACTCCGCTATCCATATATCTCATGAGAAATGTTCGCACATGTATTTCTATTGCCTTAGTGCAACAACAGCTTAGCAAACACTAATATTTAGTAAATTATATTTGTATCTCAAAAAAAATTGTGTGTAAGTTTCCTTCATACATGTGTGCAGGCACTTGCAAGTATAAGTTATAATGCTTGTCTTGTAAAGAAAACTATTTGTAGTACCTAAATAAAACTAGTTGTTGCCAACAATTCTTGTCTGCATTGACTATAGACAATACTGTGCATGAGCAACTTATGTTTTAGTCTAGAAGATAAACTGCAACATATCCAAGTTTTGTGCACTCCATAATAAACATCCATCTTAACTTTCACATTTATATATGCAAGAAAAAAAACTATCACTATCAATTTTTTTCCTTAATGAAATTTCCAATTGTTAAATTATTGGCTTCTACAAAGGTACAGCTTGTTCCATATAGGAATTTCTGCCAGCAGATCTATTATTGGGTAAATTAAAAAACTGTGGCCGTTTTGGGTACACATACAAATAAAATGACAAAATATTGACCAAACAATATTTATATTTAAATCTATGCAACTGCAAATATATACTAATTAATTAACAATTACAGGGAATATGGACTTGTTTATTGTAATAATTATTACATTGAATAATAAGAAACTGTTGTTTTAGATGCAGCAAAAGTCAACATCACAGCTCCTGCGGCAAAGATCAGTGAACAAGCTCCCATAGTTGTTGAAACAACAGTAAAACCAGCAGCAAATATTTCACAGAACCCAAGTGGGACAAATGCAACAGATCCAACCGAGCATGTCAATGCCACTGATGCCACTGGCACAGTCTTACCTACTATTGCCAATGCTAATACTAGTAAAGCTGATGGCGAAAATAAGACAACTGATAAAAAACAAGAGGTGGTTACCCCAAAAGCAGATGAAAGGAAAGACGAATCTCAAAAAATTGCTGTTGTTCCAGCTACGAATGAATCAATCCCTAAAAGTGGTGCAAGCCCCCAAGAATCGAAGGCTAAGGTTGATCCTGCTCCACCTAAGAACGATGTGACTCCAAAGCCCAATGTTACAACTACTACTGTACCTCCCAAGGCTGGTGGGGACAAACCCGTTCTTCAAGCTAGAGGGTGAGTTTTCAAAATTATTTTTATAACCCACCAATTTTATATATTAAATTTTTTTATGCTTTGAGAATAGAAGCATCCAAGAAGTGAAAGTCTTTTACTACTGACATCTATAATCATTACAAAAAAGTGATTGTGTAGATGTGCCCCATACTGTGTGAGAGATAGGTACCATTTGTTCAAGCTGAATCAATTGTTTCATACAGCTGATGACATAATCCAAGGCCGAAGTGGTACCCATATGCTACTGATGGTTTTCTCATATTAGTTGATATTATGTAAATGTGTTCACTATTTTTTTTTTACACATAAAAAAGCTCATATTTGAGACTTGTTTTTTTCTTCTATTCCAGGTTTGATGGACCCAGTTTTATCGGTGGCATTATTTTAACATTAGGCCTCTTAGCAATTGGTTTTATGGGCTTCAAATACTACAAAAACCAAACTGAGAGGAACTACCATACACTTTAAATAGTTTATGTATTGTTATTATAACATAAGTGCACATGGCAATTTATTTGATAAAAATGGAGGAAACTTATTTTTGATGATATTAAGAAATTGTAAGAAAGCATTACTGCATATTTTATACTTCATGTGCACTATGTTTTGGTATCTACACTTGACTGGTTTGTAAAGTTGATAAACAGGGTTCCATCATAGATTCTAAAAGTTGTAGATACCCAAATGTTCATATAAAACATGTGGTATTATTTTTTGTTTCGAATTTATAATTTTAAGTTCCATCTCGTATAGTTTTAAGATTCCAATATATGTGCATTTGTTTGATTTTATTTTTTAATTTTGTTATGTACATATTTGAAATATTTTTTAATGTAAATCTCTCGATGTAAGAAATGCTAATAGTATGTAAATTTGATAAACCCTTATAGGCACCGATGGAAGAAATTAGAGTTTATTATTTGTTTTAAATGTTATAGTATGTGCATCGAGAGAGCCATGAGTGCAATGAAACAATGCTTTAGATGTCTTCATATATATACTATATCCGTGCCATGATAAAACAACTTGGCAGCTTAGATCTTCTATAACTCACCTCGCCTCGACACTTGTATTAGCATTAAGGAAAATGTGATAAAAAAACAGATGATGATTTAGCACAAGCTTTAGTCTTGTTACGCAGCCCCATTATCTCGTTAATGATATTCGATCTTTCAATTTGAATCTCTTATTTTATGTTGTTTGTGCTGAATCATATTAACATTTCTTCAAGGTTTTGTAAACTCGGGAAAAATGATTCCATCCTAAAGTGCTCTTAAATCTGGTCTATATGTAATCCAGAAATGTTTAACTCACGTCAAAGTCAATAGCTATATTATTAAAATATATAAAATAATATGATTTTTATTTAATTCTGATGACATAAAACTCGAATTAACTCCGCCAATGTGGCAAGTGAACCACTCATAACCGACTAGGTTTGGTTTATACTTTAGACTGTAGGGTCTACTCATAAATTTATTCAATTTAACAGCATAGTTAAACAACAGCCAATGAATTAACAAAGGCTGGGAGAATAGAAATTGTACACTTAAACATGCTACAAGTGACTTCCATTACCACCTTTAGTGCTGCTATGATCTTAATCATTTTCTTCTGATGCCACCATACATTAGCCATTGGACTCCTCTACAGAGTCGCTGGCATTATGCTATGGATGAAGTTGATTGGAAATAACTTGTTCCCTAACATTTGCATCCGAAGTAGTAAGCTGTACCAGGTTTGTTCTGTGTTGAACAATATGTCGGATAATGTAAAAAAGAGGTAGCAGTTTGAGGTGGAAATGTTAGATAATCCTTTTAGTACTGGCAAAAATATAATTATTTCACAGTTTTGAGTTGATAAATATATTTTATAATAGAAAGAGTATTTTTGTATTACTTTTAAATTTATAATAAAGGCTACTAAAATTTTGTTTAAAAACTCCTAACTAACCTAACCTAAACCAACTTTGATGAGATCTTCAGTTTCCTAAGTTGAAGTAAACTGTAAGTAAAAGAAAAAATTATGTAATTTGTTTGGATGCCCTAATAGATTGTCATAAGGCAATATTTATACGAGTAGATTTGATAGCCTCCTTTTTTTGAAGTCGGTTTTAAATATAAGACATTTGATAGGTATGGTTTTGAAATTCAGATACGCAGAATGTTAGCCCATCTAAAAAATTAAAATTTTTAATTACGTCGCCACTAATGATAATTGAATAGCGATTACTATCTTATCAATAAATTAAATACTTTCATAGTACCTATGAGAATAAAATGGATGTTTTCCAATATCCATAAAAGTAGATTACAAATTATTGTTTTTGATGCTATATAACTACTTTTTTTTTCGGAGGCTAACTGGCTGGCGGCGCTATTGCCTCTACAGTTCAACGGACTAGCGGTATATAACTACTCAAACTGAGAAGCTACGATAGTGACCTTTGTCGCATTTGGATTGTCTAAATCCGGCTAATCGTTGGCCCGCCGCAAAAGAAATGGCACTTTTTGAAAGTGGCTAGCCGTAAATATACGGCGATTTGAACAATATGACTACGATATACATCGATACTTAATAAGTCTACATTGACCTTTAAGCCGAATATACGAATGGGTTTGGAAAATATTACTGAGTATCAAAAACTCGCAAAGCGAGTCGGCAGCACTTATTGTGCTAGGTCAAAATTTTGTGTGAAAGAATTGCACACAAACTCCGATTTATATCTTGTTACGCCCATATTTTTACATTCAAAATACACAATAATATCAAAAGAAACTGGCGAAGTGCAAACCGGACTCTCACACAAAGGGGTCCGCACCATTCTCTATGAATAATAGTAGTTTCTCATAATATGAGAACGTTAATACCTTAAATATTTGTTTATTCTGTTTTTCAATATGTGTTATTATAGCGGCAACAGGAATAATCATTTGTGAAAATTTTAACTCCAGCTATCACGGTTCATGAGATACAGGATGGTGACAGACGGACAGAAGTAGTTAGTAATGGTTTCGTTTTTTACCTTTTCCGTTCGGCACGCTAATAAACCAACACAAATCCTTGTATACAGTACATTGAAATTTCTACCTTCTGATGGACCTAGTCCAAAAACTGAATAACTTAAAAGGTTCCAAATGAAATGCTTTCTCATTTATGTCTTGGAAAAATAAAGGTATTTGGCAATGTGGAGTATTTATTATTTTTTCCAATGAGAATCATAAAGATACTAAATATAGAAGATTTATAAATGACAAGAGTCTGTTATCTGTAATAAGCTAGTTACACAGGCAATTTATGATTTCTGCTTGCCAAGTGATTACATAGTATTTTTTTTAACCGATTCCTGGCCAGTGACGCACGTAACGCGTCATGAAGAAACCTAGTAGTCCAATGACGCGACAAGCGCGTCAAAATGTTGAAATGACAATTTTTATTCATTAGAAACAAAAACTCCTACTTTATATGCAAGTAAACACATTAGAACTAATACCTGTGGCCACAAGACTTTTTTGGAAAATTAAATTGTTAGGGGTTGGTACAATCGTTTACGAGGGTGGATTGGAAAGTACTCTGCCTAACACAGGTTCATTCCATACTAAAAATAAAATCTACCTACATTGTTTAGTTTAGTACAGACTAGTTCTTGAGTGAAGTTCGAAACGTCTGCGATAATTAGTTGTGATTTTATAATTTTTTTAACAAAGCAATCTGAATAGTTTCTGTAAATGAAGCAAATCCAGCAGCGTGTCGCCACAAGAAGTGGCTATCACCGAAGGCGATCCAAGATGATATGGTCAGTACTTTAGGAGATTCCGCTCTCTCTTATTCATCCGCCAGAAAATGGATAGCAGTATACAAGCGTGGTAGAGTGTGAAAGGTGAACCCCGCTCAGGAAGGCCTTCGACGTCCACTACTGACGAAAATATTTAAAAAGGACTTGGTTTAATTATGGGAGACCGCACATTGAAAGTTTAAGAGATAGCCGAGATTATAGGCATCTCCTATGAACGAACTTAAAAATCATAGCCAACGAATTGACCACAAGGTCTCTGCGCGGTGGGTTTCGCGACTGCTTTCAGCTGAACAGAAATGACGCTGTTTTCTATTTCACGTGACTAGAGGCATTTGAAGCCGATTTTTTAATCGGTTTGTTACCAAGGACGAAACATGTGTTCATTCATTACTGTACGTCAGAAGCAAGACAACAATGGAATTAGTGGAGCAGACCGGATTCACAACCCCCTAAAAAGGCTAAGGCCATTTTGCCGGCCAATTAGGAAATGGCTTCAGTATTCTGGGACTCGAAGGGTGTGATTATGATAGATTATCTTGAAGGGGGTCAGACTTTAAATAGTAAATGGCGAAAGTGCATCGAACTTGATGATGATTATGTAGAAAAATCAAAATTAACTGATTTAGTATGTGTTTATTTTCTTGGTTAGGCCGAATACTTTTCAATCTACCCTCGTATTCATACACTAAAATATATATTTTTTTACGGTTCATGTTACTTTGATTCAAAATGCATACTATAATAATTATAATATAGTATAATATAATAACTAATAAAAATAAATTATTGATGATTAATAACATTAGTTTTAAATTCATATTATTACTATAAAATATCTCATAATAAATCTTCGTATTGATTCACTAATATGCATGCAATAATTTTTATTTCATCATGGCCAAGAACTTTTTAGCACCGTAGTATCTTACGTATAGGGTTTATTTTGGTGGAAAAAGTTGGGACAAAAAAAAGGCTTAAGCTCCTTCGTGATTTACCCTTTTCAAGAACATTCGTGTTGTGCTATCGTTAGACATCTTTCTTCTTATTCTTTATCTTAACGAAGATTTTGCGTGTATTTGGACTCTCGTAATTTTGCATTAGTAATAACATTGCGGCTTGTTATACTGGACTCCCGATTTTGTAATTACCGATTGTGTTGACATTTTGACTTGTCTTACTGGACTCTACTTGCCGTTCACTGAAGTAAGATGTTGTTTAGAATTCCTTATTTTTTAATAACTAGTCGGTGTTTAAACTTAATAAAACGTGTGATAATATTGACTAATTATGATATTAAATCATTCGTTTTCATGTTTTTCTTGGCCCTGCAATTGGACGTGATTACGCGAAAAGGACCCAACTCGTTTATGAGTTTGTCACAAATGAGAATATTTTCATTATAACTAACAACTCTCATTTGATTTTTGAATAAAAATGAATCAACCTTAACTTCAAGACCAAAAGAAGACCCTTTTGGTCTTGAAGTTGACGGAGTATGAAATAGAAGACTTTGGCGACAATGGAATCCCCAAATGTTAGTCAATTAACGCATCAGGATTTATTTGGCATATTGATGGGAGATACTTCAGTTGGATAGGTTTGGCTGGGGAAGTAGTAACTATCGAAAGTGAGGAATATACTTATTCCTCACTTTCGAGACGCCGAAATACGTCCAGAAAGAACCTGGACCCCGAGTACTTCAGCGGTGTAAATAGAATCCTGTTTATTTGTAATCTTGGGATTACAGAAAATATGTCGGGCACAACGCCAATAGATTTAGTTAATTTGCTATTTAGTAAAAAAGTATGACCTCATAATAACGTGTACAAAATTGTGAAAACTTCAAAAGAAACACCGCAGGACAAAGAAGATCAGATGGCAGGTTTAGTAATGCGAAGTGTTGGTCGACCGTTGACCAGGTGGGAAGACGATTTCCGCGCAATAACAGGTCGATTACGATTTCGATAATATATTTAAAAAAAAAACAATACACATATAACAATACAACATACATGTGGCATAAAATCATATAATATGTTAGCTAAAAATAGCGGTAGGTGTATGAATATACATTTTTTATGCTGGGAGCTCAAAATGTTGCAGGGGGTGGTCGTGATCACGCAAATAAAGTATTACGTTTACTTACTGAAAAATATTTAAATGCTGACCCTTCTACATAGAAGGGTCAGCATTTGTTAACAATTATTATCAAGCGTTGGTATGGACAACGAATTTTTAAATAAATAAACATTTTACCGACACTTTAAGGCGTGAACTGAACATCAGTAATGTTTAACGAATTGCTCGTGAACCAAACTTATAAAAATCAGTCTGTCTGTCTATAACTTTGATTAATTAATTAGATAGATTTGATCTGAGATAGGTTTTTTTTTTTTTTGTTAAAAACTTCCCAAATGTTTACAACCCATGGCACAAACTGTAACTTACCTACCACCGCCTATAAAACAAGTAGAAGTCACTTGAAACACACTAAAGTAATAATTTAAAGCATATAACTGAAAAAAATATTGTTGAAATTGATTAAATGGTGTATTACCATTACCGATGGCAAACGACACGTTAGGTGTGTTATCATGTAGAAGGACCAATGACGCGATTCGCGCGTCTAAAATTTTTGCATAGTGCCGGTGAGGATATGTTTGTAAAGTGAGTGCAAAGAATCGATTAAAAACATGATGTTTAAGTCACTAGAGAAGTTACTTGCAATTGATATCCACGTGTCTACCAATTTATAAGTAACTATTAAATTAATATAACAAAATACTATGTGTTCACTATAAGCGACAGGAATTTACTCCTTGAAAGAACATTCTGAAATGAAATAAAATTCTCATAATTTTAAAGTGATCATGCCTTTTAATCGATAACGCTAACTACATTCACGAAAAAATATGACATCATTAATGTTCCGAATGGGCGGAGCCTGGGAGCAAGAGTGCGTAACGAGTCTTTCACAGCATCAGGCAATGCGTTCCTAGATCTCGGAGAACTGTTACCACGTAAAATTATATCGCCCGTAAACCAACTTGCACGAAATAAAAACCGGCGTTCTAACAGCAGTTATTTTTTTTTTTTTTTGAAAATCCACTCTTAAAATATTAAAATGTGTGTGTGAAAATTGTATGAAAATCGAGACTAAAAGACTGAAACACGAAAAATGTTGTATTGCCCAAAAATATAAAAATGTTGTCCGAAGTAACATTTTACGAAGTCGCTGGCACAGATTATGTTCTATAGTGATTGCTACCCCAAATGAAACAAGGGCGGGTCGCTACTAAGGAGCAAACTTGAACATCTTTATGTATTACGTAACAAACGTGAACAACTGATAAATACATTTGCTGACACTCGGGCCCACGTTACGTGAATCGTCATTCAGTTTCAAATTAGCAAGCAAAAGTTCCCCTTCCCTTTTCTCACAACGCTCGTATTCCTTAAAAAGCGAGCTTGGTGTTTTGTACACCTTGGTTATGGCTAATGCTTTCTCAACGGAGACACCTTTCAACTGCAGTAAGAGTTTTATAAAAGTATCTGTCACTGATAAAGGTCTATTTTTCACCGAAGATTTATTAAAATATTCAAACGTCATCAACATATCCCCATCTGGTTCTTGGTTACGTCCTCTTAAGGTTTTATCCTGAAAAAATAAATTAAGCAAGTAATGAAAACTAAGAAATATTAATTAATTTTTGTAAACGTTTTTGAAAAAGAAAGGAGGGACGGAAAGAGACACACGAGCATAATAATTATGCGGATGTTCATAGGTGTCGACAGTCATCAAATGCCTACAACGTCCCTTGGATAATCTACTCGTGCTTAATCGGTCTTGTTTTGCGTTAATTTAAAAGACAATTAGACGGATATGTTGGAATCCTATTTAATAATGTTGTTACACGACTAGTATTTACAAAACAACATTATTTAAATAAAACAATGAGAGAGCCAAACACTGTATTACTGAATAAACCATTATATAATGAGCCAAAACTCTTAAGTTTAATGGCATCAATATCATATAAGCCTCGACTGGAATAACGTAGATAGGGCCTTGAAATAAATAGATAGGGAAAGTATAGGATAGGCCACATGCACTTGTACGGTGGCGAGTGGATGTCTTGGTTAACAGAGAAGGAAGATGTGAAACACTATGCTATCTTTGTTTATCTAATCTCGTATGCGCACTGCGCAGAGAGGAATGCATGAAAAAAGAAACGGTTGAACTACGTTTTATAGTAAAGGGGGAGAGCGGCAAAGAAGAAATCGGAGCCTTCCGACCACTACCGACGTCCATGGACATCCGTACTATTTTAGTAGTGCAAATGCGTTGTTTTCCTCTCCTCCAATAGGCCACTCACAAACCGCAAGAAACGCAGCAGCGCAGCTGTCACTACGGTGGTGTCATGTGAGCGAGGGATACTCCTCGGTCGTACTGGCCAATTCCGATGCAAAGCATGCATGCAGCATGGCACTACCTCGTACCTAAAATTGGCTGCTTTTTTCGTCTCAACAGGCCGAGTTTTAGGCTTGCTTTCCTTCTCTCTCTATATTATTTCTGTTATCAATCATCAACCCACGAAATGTATGTAAATGGTAAGCCATTCAAGAAAATATCTAACCTTATATTTAACTGTTAGTCTTTTTGTCAACATTGCCAGGAATCTGGCAGAGTGGGTCAAGGAGTCGGTCATATGCACTTGAAATCCGTCTTGAACCCTCGTATTGGCCAAGGCCTGCATAAGGGACTGCACAGGTAGACCCACGTGCTTATTGCTACCATAATTCTCAACCATATATATCACACTCTCCAGTCCACATCTCCTCAATCGAAACTTCTGCTCGTGGAACCTTCCATCCTTGATGCTAGCGCCGAGGTCGTCCATTCTCTTCCTCTCTACGATGTATGGGAGAACAAATTCTGTATTATCGTGTTTATGCCTCGCTATCCACGTGAAGTCCCCTACCTTTAAACTTCGATATTCGTGTTTGAGGTCTGGATATTTTTGAAACTGTGCTATCGTCGGATCGTTCTTTTTAGATAATCTGAAATTATAATAGTTTACTTGAAGTGAAAAAGAAACTGTCTGTTAGCCGAAATTTATCGAGTATAGAGGCAACTGAATTTGTGGCGACTGAATGGTGTGAACACGCATTAAAATTTAAAGCATTAGGGTACTTTCAGAGTACTTTCTACTACTTGTAAAGTATTTACTATTTGTAAACTATACTAGCTGAGCTCGGCAGTTTCACCCGCGTAATTCGATTCTTTTGTCTTTATTTTAATTCGTGTCAAATTCCTGAGTACTTATAAATTAAAAGTAACCTATGCCCTGTTTTTCAAACTCCTCTATCTTTCAGTGAAAGCTCCATCGAAAATCCAAGCCCACTCGGGCAATTGCCCCGTAAAAACTGAATCACATACAAATTATAAAAATGGTAGAATGTTTAGATATTATAGTATAATACCTAAACAACCATTTTTATAATAAATTAATTCCTTTACAGACAGACACTGACATTAATAAATCACAGACAGACACTAACATTAATAAATCACAGACAGACACTATTTTATTTATTATAATATGGATAATGATAATATAAGACATCCTTTGGACTAGCCGCAATCGACTTCTGCTTCATTCGTCTACCTCATGTGGAAGTCTGGTGTATGGGTGTCAGCACAGAACAGTCTCTGTTCTCTGGATGTTAGTACTTGTAAAAGCCAGCTAAGAAGACTGAAAGGACATCATCATTATCAGCCATTATTGGTCCACTGCTGGACATAGGCCTCGATGAACGCCAAAACGACCGATCTCCTGGAAGTCGTATCCATCACGGACCAGCTACCGCACGGATATCGTCTTCCTACCTGGTGAACGGTCGAACAACGCTTCGTTTTCCTAAAAGCGGCCTCCACTGCAGAACCTGGCAGATGGACCAGTACATCTGCCAGATCAAATCGGTGGTAGCGATCCGTAGCCCAGAGATTCTTAGCACCCCATGTTCCACCGTTACCGTGGCCAGGACTAGTGGAACTACCGGGAACTAGGGCCGAATTCTATTACTATCGTCCATTTGAGGTTAATGCTCATAATTGCCACGCTGAGCGGGCGGATTGGTAATCGCAGATTAGGTTTCGGACCGGCGCCACTGCTGCCTGTAGCCGATCCGCTTCAGCGAGCTCGTTGTTTGGCTCCCGTCTATTTCACTGTCACTACGAAACAGACGGGACACCAAACAACGAACTCGCTGCAGCCTCTTCGTTGTTAAGAGACTAGTACCCTTTGACAAATCTTACGTCACCCTGGGCTTGGATTGAGGGTGAGGGTATTCCTAGGCCGTCCACCACATAGGCAATAAAACAAAAACCTTGCTTATTTATTTAAGTCGACAAATTTTGGTAAGGCTTTAGGTAACACTGGTGATGTTGAGGCAAGAGATTTGTGACTGGTTTGTTATCTATTAAATATCAACTTAAGATAAACTGCTTCCAAAGTACAATGATTAACATAATTTTCTGGTTCATTCGAAACAGTTTTAATGAATCAATAACATTCTTGACAAACAAGCCTGAGCGAGTTTAGATTGCTCCAGTTCGGTCTTGACAACATTCCGAAAATACTTTCGCACCTACTGTCAACAAATTTTAGCATGCATTTCCGATGGAGAGAGTAAGGAGGTGGTTACGTGAAAAGCTCCACTGCAATTTAATCAGGGAAACACGATCAGAGAAGTGCAAGCATTCTCATTCATACCTAATGTCGCCGTATATACGACTATTAAATCGCATTTCTGCGTTTCCATGGCAGATTGAGTTGAATAAGGGCGTTTGTGTATAAAATAAGTACTCGTACGTGATAATTATGCGATTGTTAAACTGCTGAGAGAAAAATCACACTAAGCTTACATACTTATGCAAACTCATGCATTGCAGCCGCCATGAGCTGCACGATCGGGAAAGGACCGCTCTCGCTCACATGGTACTGCCGTGAAGTGATAGCTATGTTCACTGGAAGGCATTATCTGAGCAAATGGTACCCCAAACTCTTACAAGAACCAAAATTCACTTCAAACAAAACTCAACTCCACAGAACATGTACATCCCACACTTAAACAACATTAATCAAACTATTATAAGTTAATACTGTACAGCTGTCAGATTACTAATAAAGAAAAAAATAATAAATAAAATAATCAACATTTAGTGTGAGATAGGCAAACTCAACTCTAAGTATGTCCCTGTATAGAATGTGTACATCTTGCACCTAAACAACATTCATGAAACTATAAAGAGTTAATACTGTAAAGTGATTACCAATAAAGAAATAAATAATAAACATCTAGTATGAGATATTCAAACTACTTCGTAGTATTCAATAGAGAAGAAAGTGAGTTGTTTGGATAATGAGTGATGAATAGATTGTAGCAAAGTGGGCAGGTCTTAATATCTCTTTACCCCTTAAATTGTCATGCTTTGATTCATTCAAAAATTTAATAACAACACCTCTCTGTATTTCTTCTGTGTAATGTGTACTGTGACAGTTTTTTTTTTTTTAAATAGAATAAGGAGGCGAACGAGCTGTCACAGCCTATTTTATGACTATTGATGCCTATGGACATGTACATAATTACTATGCTGATGCATTGCCCTCCTTTCCTCCCGCCTCCTAATGGGCCACCGGCTACTCACAAGACGCACAAAACGCGACACTGCAGATGTCACTTTACGGTGGTATTATGTGAGTGAGAGGTACCTCCTCAGTCGTGCCAGCCCGGAATTGGGCATCACGTTGCATAGTAGAATGTAGTGTCATGAACTATGCATGCCTCCTCCTATGCAGCATGACACTACCTCTTCCTATAAACCTTTCAGTACTAATGTTCCAGTTAAACTGTAGCCCTAAATATACTTATGATTACATGGAAACAAGTATCAAGATGTCGATAATGTCTTTCACAAGGTGCCAAAAGTGCAACAGGGAAAAGATTGTTAGAAATAAATAACAAAAATCGGCTTGTGCGCAAATCACAGCTCTGACAGTCAATCTCACAAAAAATTTGAATTTGGCATTTAGTAGCCCCAAAGTTGGCCACAAGTACCTCATGCCCAAAGCAACACCTTTCACAAAAAGTTACTGATTGCTTGTTGTATGTGACCATTAATATATTGTGTATAGAAGAATGGGTAAATTTCAAGCTATTTGATGAAATCTTAAAATAAAATTCAAAAATAAAAATAAGAAAAATCTAAAAAAAATTATTACTAACCCACTTGTTTCATTCTTGTCTATTAGAAGTATAACATCAAAACAGCCGGCATTCATTTCACGTACTGCACCTTCATTTATTTGGTTATTTACAATGCAACTAACATCAAACAGTTGATCATTTTCTTTTTCTAGACACATAGGTTTCATGCTTTCTAGACTTACAGAACAGGGGTTTACCGCATCGACTTCATTAAAAATTTGGTTATTAACACTAGGTATATTTTTGTGTTCTTCAAACAGTTCATTTGCAAGTAACAATCCCTGTTCACTTAAGGAATATGATGCATTTTTTCCCCTATCCTTTTTAACTAAGCCTTTAGTAACTAACTTACCCATATTTGACCAGGCCGTGTAAAATGTTTCTGGTTTAGGTCTAGTAAATGACTCCTCACTGTACTTCTGGGCAATTACTATTAAGTTATCCTTATTTATTGGTATTTTATTTGACTTTGCACATTCTAATAAGCCCAATAAAATTGCATAGCCACCGGATCTGTGAGCCGGCTTATACTGTTTCTTTTTGGGAAATTTTCTACTAACACCATTACTACCAGGTACACTTAGGGTTTCTGGAGCATGGATATGATTATCGCGAGAACTTTCAGAATTAGATGGACCTGTATTTGAACTGTTGCCTTTTCGTGTAATCTTACTGTGCGATTGTGTGTTATGTTCATAAACCTCTAAACGATTATCTATGAATTGGCACAGTCTTTTATCAAAGCCACTAAGAATGGCACATTCTGCACCCGTTAGCAAAGGCAAAGGATATTTAGACAGAGATGTAAGAGCTTCTTTTAACATGGGCTCAAGTTTACTCTTTTTACTACATGCTTCTTCGTGTAATTCTTCAAGCCAGCTTTGAAACAACGGATTAGGTCTAGTCCTTTTAAAAGTAATTCTTTTTCCGTAAACTCCACTCATGTTTGTAACTTAAAAGTTTTAATTTAAGTTGTTGTTGTTTGGTCTTGGAAGTTTCGCTGGTAAGGTAACATTTGACATATCACATTTGAAGTTTTTTTATTGGCGCTCTTAGCAGTGTTGCATAAATAGTTTTTTTTTATTGTAAGATTCGTCCTTGCGGACAGGCTAAATTCATATGACTAACCGTCTCGTCTTAGTAGTTTAGGTTTATTTAGTTGTTTTATAAAGTATACGTCTTTATTTCGCCATTTTTCGTCGAGTCTGTTTTCTAAACTCATGTATATTAGTTAATTCGGCAATCAAATCTTTTTTAATTTCAAAACTGGTCGTTGCTTGTATCTCCGTCCGCGCATACTAACTTTAGCCCGTGGTGGATCAGTAGTAGAGCAGTTTAGTAAAAGAAAGGTAGTGCATGTTGCATTGAAGCGGAATTGATACGGTATAACCATGAAGGTACCTCTCACACACACGATACCGCCATAAAGTTACCCATCGGAGGGTACGAGAAGAGGAAGTCAACTCATCGTCATAGTAACTACGTGTGCCCATGAACATGTGTTGTAAAAAGGCTCCCATTCCACGTTTGTCCCCTTACGTACTACTTAATTTAAAAACTTATAAATAAACAAACAAAAATATTCTCTATAAGTTTATAAATTAATTTTAGTCTTCAAGTAAATTTATTTACTTATTTAATAATTAATGTACATTGTAAACATGTATTATAGACCTAATTTTCTAAAATTTGGTTCAATGTAAAAAAAGTAGTGACTTACTACACCTTGAATTTTCTTCCAGCAGCCCTACTACAAGAGAATTTGTATTACATACACAATATTAGTATATACATTACGTTAATATTAAAAAAAAATTTATATAGATAATATAACTGTAAATAAATCAGCAATATACAAACATACACTATACAATATAAAACAAAAACACACGCAATATTACATTAATAAAATGGTAACAGAAATAATTAAGTTCAACTTTGGGTGTAAGTCTGATTTAAATAAAAAGAAAAAGTACCTTCACGCCTGTTATCCCCGAAGAAGTAAGCAGAGGTTCGCTAGTACATCCACAATTCGTAAGTCCAATGGCTATACTAGCACACCCACGATTAGCCAAAGTACTGAGGCCCGTGATGCTATCATAGGTGGCAAGCCTTTGGCCGAAGAATGTACCCGAAGTGACATTCCAATCCCAGACAATGTAATGCGTGCTCAGAATATTCTGAGAAACATTTAATAACAGTTGCCCGACCTGGGGATCAAACCCAGGACCCCATGCGGCTAACGGTCTTAACAGGCGACACCCGCACCGTTACACCACAGAGGCGATCTGATTAAAATAATATTCCTTTAACTTTTTTCTTAAAAAGTGACAACGTCTTATACCCCGAATGTATTAGATTGTAAACAATACCAGGAACGTAATATAGTTTCTATATTCCAAGAAATAAATATTATATATAAATAAGTATAAGTTTCTGGGCAAACTTACACGTGTTAATATTTATTTGAAATGTGAAAGAGGAAGTGGAAACAATCTTCACCTGTGGTTGTCAAATGTCTGTTGTCACACTTCACAGTCACGTTAACTGTCAAATTTATTGCAAAAAAGTTGTTGTGCGCTGTTATAGTGGTTACAGATTAACAATTATCCTCGTTGCGGATTCATAAAATCATGATATTAAGGCTAACTTAGTAAATCACATTATGCTGTTTTGTGTCTAAAACGAAGATTGAAAGCAATCTATCAAAATGTCGCTGGAAATTCCATTGATGAGCACCGATGAGGTAGATATATGTTTTAGTGAAATGATTTCATAAATTGATGTGTTGTTAGTATTTACTCGTAAAAACATCGTTTCATTAATTGTTTAGGTGATAGAGCTTGATCCTGAGCAACTACCCTCTGGTGATGAAGTACTTAGCATATTGCAACAGGAGCGCTCCCATCTCAATGTCTGGATTAATGTTGCTGTAAGTACTCGTGTCCTAAATGTTTGTAAGGCTTGTTTAAGAAAGGAGCAGTAATTTTTACGACTGGTTACGATTTCTTATCATCAGGAATACCATATTAATTTCTATTAGGATGTGACAGTACATTCCATCAACTACATAAACGATACGTCTTCTCATATCATGGGCACCTATCCAGAGTAAAGAGTCTGGGCTCATGTTATTGAAGCTAATACCTCTTAGACGGGACTCTTATGGGGTACCCCGTAGACAACCAAGACATCCAATCAAACCTCTACAGACAGAACTAGGATGAAACTCACCTATAGCTAGACCATGTCGACTGTAACTATTCTGGGGATCACATTTCCCTATGGGAAGCTAAGGATTTTAATTTGGGACTACTTTCATGTTCACTTCGTTTTGATACCATTACATTATAACACCAGTGTGGTTAATCCACTAGCTTTGTAAAAAAAAGATACTTTTTTACACATTACTATTGTATCTGTACTTCCTCTGTCCTTAGTACGAATTTTTGTTTTAGGAAGCTTAAATATTTCTTTTTGTGTAACATTTGATCTGTAAGATAATGTCTCCACTTTAGCTCGCTTTGCATGCAGTGTTCATCTGTTATTGGTTGTGTACTTAGTGCTTGTTATTATTTTTAGTTCAAAACAGTATAACAATTGTTGATAATCCATATAAATATATATACATTTTTTTTATTGTATTGAGAGATATATTTGACATTCAACTGAATATAGAAAATTGTCTAAAATTTTATTATAATATAATATGTCACTAACATTAAGAGCCTAGCAAAGTAGCTTTTCTAATATTTTATCATATATACCTCTTTAAACTTTAATTTTATACCATTTCCAGTGTTATTCATTCATTGTTCAAATTTCAAAATTATAAATTTGATTAATTTCAAATACTATATTCTAAATTTGATTATTTTCACATACTATATTCTAGATATTGAATATAGTATGTGACTTATATCCTGTAACAGGTTACCTCTAATTTCAGCTGGCATATTATAAGCAAAAGAAAATTGATGATTTTCTTAAAATCCTGGAGTCATCTCGTGTGGATGCTAAAATTGGCTACAGGGATTTTGAAAGAGATCAAATGCGGGCACTGGATATGCTTGCAGCATATTATGTCCAGGAGGCAAATAAAGAGAAGTCTAAAGACAAGAAAAAGGAATTGTTTACCAAAGCTACACTCTTGTACACAATGGCAGATAAAATTATTATGTATGATCAAGTAAGTGTGTCATGTCTTGTATTTAAAACTTGTGTGACTGTTATAACTCACAACATGAGTTTACAACAAGTTTGTGAACATATTTGTTTCATTGTGAATATTGTGCACAGTTGAGTTAATGCCACACGTCATGATGGTGATGTGCACTTAGTGTCCACTGATGCCTGCCGGTACATATGAGTGGCTAGCAATACCAGCTAGGTTCTGCAGGAGTTGACACAACAGTGTTGTAAAGTTTATAGTATACCAAACTGTTTATAATTTTAATTCCTTTTTGTTTGTAATTTTATTATTGTTTTATATCCTTTTTTTCTAGAACCATCTACTGGGACGTGCATATTTCTGCCTTCTGGAAGGTGATAAAATGGGTCAGGCTGATACTCAGTTTAATTTTGTATTGAATCAGTCACCAAACAATGTCCCCTCATTGCTTGGAAAGGCATGCATTGCTTTCAATAGAAAAGATTATAGAGGGGCCCTGGCATTTTACAAAAAAGCACTGAGGACAAATCCAAATAGCCCAGCAGCCCTCCGTCTTGGTATGGGTCATTGCTTCATGAAGTTGAATAATCAAGAAAAAGCAAGGTATGATTTATACAAATAATTTAAAAGACGCTTAATACTATTATATAATCCTACTTTTTTTTCAAAGCTTTGTCTGTAACAAAAATAGATTTCCTTCTTTCTAAAATCATAAATTATGTCAGATAAATTTCAGAATTCTACAACCCCTTTGTCTCCCATTGTCACAATCTGTCCTCTCATAAGCATGTGGTTTAATTTAAGAATAATTTAATTAAATTTTATAATAATTAAGAGGACCTATGTTCATAGGTTATAAAGTTGATAGAGGATATGAATATTTTGTCAAGAACAAATTTACCATATTTTTAATAGTTTTATAAATTATGTAAAATAATGATTTTAATTATAGATAAACAAACTATGATTTCATAGCTACATAAGCTTCAGCTTATTTTCACCATACATTATTTTGAAAAATATTTTTCCTTTTTAGGATGGCCTTCGAAAGGGCACTCCAGTTGGACCCACAGTGTGTTGGTGCCCTGGTTGGTCTTTCCATATTGAAGTTGAACTTGCAAGAGAGTGAATCTAACAAAGTGGCTGTCATCATGTTGACTAAAGCCTATGTCATAGATCCCAAGAACCCCATGGTGTTGAACCATTTGGCAAATCATTTCTTCTTTAAAAAGGTGAGGTTAACTTTTGTTTAAATCTGCTATAGTACGTTATTAAGCTACAATTGTGAACTTTCATGCAAATAATCCTAGTTAAAAACAAATATTTGAAAAAGGAACAATTTAGATACATACTGGGGCACATAATAGCAGTGAAACTTCAACAGACAAGGTAATGTTTATAATAATAAACAACATTCAAAGCCAATGAATTTGCCAGCGATGTCTACCGCCTTCACGCACATAACTTCCGTCTAAACTGAAGATTCAATTCAAAAAATTTATCTTAATTTATAATTGATGTCTTAAGTTTATGCGAATGTTACTCATTACAATAAAACTACTACTAGTTTGGATTATCAAGTGTTTACTTGATAAAGCAATTTTATGACTTTTAATGTCTTAGACAGCTAAAAGACAAAATAAGTACCCATATGTATTTGTGTATGTATTTGAACTTACATATTATAATTTATTTATCTAATTATGGGCAACCCTATATGTATGTTGCTGGATATTAACACTTCCTGAACTGGGTACTATTAATATGATCTCCACATCACACTTAGTCAGTATTCAATCCATGCTTTGTATTCCCAAACTTTAATGTTTCATAATTATAATTACAAATTCTGCAAATCATGCAATGCATGCATGAATTGCAAAATCATGGGGTACCAATAGAGAATTAGGTTATGCAGTTGGCGATATTACTATAAATTATAATGACAAATTCCAACAATTGACAGGATTACAGCAAGGTCCAAAGGCTCGCCTTGCACGCGTTCCACAATACTGAGAACGAGGCCATGCGAGCGGAGTCCTGCCACCACCTGGCCCGTGCCTTCCACGCGCAAGGCGACTGCGTGCAGGCCTTCCAGTACTACTACCAGGCGACACAGTTTGCGCCGCCCAACTTCGTTCTACCCCACTACGGGCTGGGACAGATGTATATATACAGGGGCGACACGGAGAATGTAAGTGATTTTCATCTTTAAATGTACTGGACTGATACAATTCGATTGCCGATATGTTGAAGTACGAAGAGCATTATATGACGCAGCTTTTATGTCCGTTCTGATTCCGGGAGGTCAAACAAGACCAACACAATTGCATCGAGGAGTGCGACAGGCGGATGTTGTTTCCCCCAAACGGTTCCCTAATGTTTTGGAAGACCGCCTTAAGACTAAACTGGGCAGAATGCGGCATAAATTCAAATGGCGAGTACCACTCACAATCTTCGTTTCGCCGACGATATCGTTATGTTGGCCGAATCGTTGGAGAGCTTGTAGAAAATGTTGCACAGACAAGACAAAGGTCATGTTCAACGAACACTTTCTCCGTAGGCCTGTCAACGTCGATGGTGCTATTCTCGAAGTCGTAGACGAATACGCCTACCTCGGGCAATTATTGCAATTAGGTAGATATAACTCCGAGAAGGAAGCCGGTAGAAGGATTCATTTGGGTTGGACAGCATTCCGAAACCTTCGTCACATTCTCACCTCGCTTATACCGCAGAGCTTGAAGACAAAAGTCTTCAACCAATGCGTTCCCCCCGTAATTACCTACTTGGCCGAAACATGGCCTCTTAATTTAGGACTGTTCCGAAAGTTTGCGATAGCTCAACGGGCGGCTGAACGTGCTATGTTTGGTGTTTCGCTGTCCGACAGAATTCGTAACGAAGTCATAAGGCAGAGAACTAAAATATCCGATATCACGCGACGAATAGGTTCACTGTAGTGGCAATGGGCTGGTCACATACTGAGAAGAACAGTTGACCGATGAGCCAGTAAGGTTCTGGAATGGAGACCGCGTTTAGGGAAACGAAGTGTTGGTCGAGCATTCACCAGGTGGGAACACGATCTCCGTACAGTAGTCGTTTCGGGATGGATGCGAGTAGCAGGAGATTGGTCGTCTTGGCTTTCATCGAGAGAGGCCTGTGTCCAGCAGTGGACCGAAAGGGCTGATAATGATGATCATGATGTTAGATGTGTAAAATTATTAAATAAGAATAATATTTTCCCAGGCCGCCCAATGTTTCGAGAAGGTGCTAAAGGCTCAGCCCGGCAATTACGAGACGATGAAAATCCTCGGCTCTCTGTACGCCAACTCAGCGTCGCAGCTACAGAGGGACATCGCACGCCAGCACCTTAAGAAGGTGACGGAACAGTTCCCTGATGATGTGGAGGCGTGGATAGAGCTCGCGCAGATACTCGAACAGAATGACCTGCAGGTACTATAATATATAGGGTTCTTATTTTATTTAGACTTCGTGGCTTCTCAGCCCCGGCACGACCGGGGAGGTACCTCTCGCTAAACATAATACCGCCGTAAAGTGACATCTTCAGTGTCGCGCTTCGTGCAGATTGTGAGTAGCCGGTGGCCCATTGGAGGGAGGAGGGGCGGAAGGAGGGTAACGCATCGGCATGGTAATTATGTGGATGTTCATGGGCCTTGGTAGCTGTAAAAATGCTCCTATTGTTCGTTTGTCCCTCTGATTATGCTATAAAAAAAGCTGTCCGAGAAAACTGGGACCCAGAACAGAGATACACGTGAGGCGTTTGAACATCGATTCACAGGGATGCGGTGTGTTCCGTCCGTCGCCGCAAGCGTGTCGCTGCTCATTCAGTCATCGTTTCACAGCCTCGTGGAATGGTCGTCCTCCGGGAGTACAGTTCACTTTCAAGCGCCCTCCCGCTGCAAACACTATCGTACTGAACCACCCCTTAAGAGCAATGCGGGGTGCTACTTGCACGAGTATACCCGACAGCTGTGAAATCAGCCTTACTTTCAAAGAGCTCAAACCGTTCTTAAAACATGTATAAATAAATTGACAAACTGACTTTATTTTCCAGGGTTCCTTGAACGCGTACAGTACAGCGATGAAGATATTAAAGGAGAAAGTGAAGGCGGACATTCCGGCCGAGATTCTCAACAACGTGGCCGCGCTGCACTACCGGCTCGGAAACTTGGACGAGGCCATGAAATACCTCGAGGAGGCCTTGGAGAGGTACTATTTGGACTTGCCGTAGTTACCTG
>JAFELO010000264.1:1219007-1263126 GCA_017140195.1 Eumaeus atala | reverse complement strand
ATACCCCACGAAACGCGACCTGAATATTATTATACGGCGGTACTATGTTATCTGGAGGTACCTCCCCGGTCGTTTCGGCCGAACTCCGTTGCATAGGAGGATGTAGTGTCATGCACTATGCATGGCACTACCTCTTCCTAAAATTCCAAAATGTCAAAATATTTACCTAAAGTTTGATCTGTGTATTTGAAATTCTTTCTATACGGTTACTAGACCGGGCGGCCGCTAATCGCCCGTACAGGTGACGCGTCCGGGGTCTTTGACATTTTGTCGCGCGAGTGTCTATTGGTATCATGCAGTGTTAAAATTTTCTAAAATTAATGCAGATAATTCTTTGTCTACCAGCTACATAAGAAATATTTTCGTTTTATTGGTTACATATGACAATCGTGTCCCAAAAGGGTCAGATCTTTTACAATTCACGTTGCATAATAAGGTACATTTTGTAAATATGCGAGAATATTTCAGAGAGAAGATGGAGGCGGAGACGCTGGACGCCCAGTACTACAACAGCATCGCCGTCACCACGCAGTACAACCTGGCACGCCTCAACGAGGCCCTCTGCATGTACAACAAGGCCGAGAAGCTTTACAAGGACATCCTGAAGGAGCACCCCAACTATATCGACTGTTACTTGAGGTGAGGTGTCTTGTTGCGTTGCAGTCGAATTATATCTGCACGATCGGAGAGGTAAGGCAGCGTCATGTCTTACAAGCTATGCTGTCGGGTTGGCGGCTTTGGTGAGTTTCCGGTGGCCTATTGGATAGGGCGACCAAAAAGGCCAACGTATCTGCCCGTGGTGACTACCGACGACCGTTAACATCGATAGTGAAAACGCACTTTTAATCTTTTAATCCAAATTGATCCGATTCCTCGTTTGTTCTCCTATAAAAAAGTCGTATATTACATACGCTGTGCTGCTGTTTTACCCGCTTAGAATGAAAAGCTTTTTATGTTTTTCCAGATTGTAATCTATATCTGTGCCAAATCCGTCCGAGACCATTCAGTTATATTCGAATGAAACATTACATTACATAAATCGCGATCGCGTGTGACCTTCGTATGTTCGCCTGTTATCCACGCGCATGCGAGATAACCCGTGCGAGCGAGACGCATTATATTTGTGCGGAAGCGAGAGGGACGTAATTCTTTCTGCTTGGCGACTATAAACTTACGAACACCCACATAAATAAAAATAATGTTACAGGCTAGGCTGCATGGCTCGCGACAAGGGTCAGATCTACGAAGCGTCTGATTGGTTCAAAGAGGCCCTGAAGGTGAACACGGAGCACCCGGACACATGGTCGCTGCTGGGCAACTTGCATTTAGCGCAGCAAGAGTGGAGCCCGGGGCAGAGGAAGTTCGAGAGGATACTCCAGAACCCGGCCACGTCCAGTGACGCTTACTCCTTGATCGCGCTCGGTGAGTACGATCTAGTTAATGCAATACGGAATCCATCATGAGAATTATACGTCCGCTGCGGATTGGCTTGTAGTTTGGTGTGAAGTGATATTTAAAATCTTTATATTTTAATTGTAAAAATGAAACCAGGATAACATCATAGTTAGAAATTATTTTTGTTGACTAATTCGCATCCGCATAATCATTCGATTCGAATGTTTAATTGCATCACTAATCAAAGGAGTTTTTTCGAACTTTGAATCCATTTAAAATTCTAACAAAAGAGGGAAACGATTGGAATAACCTAAAATAGTAATATCTCTATTACTGTGTTATTCCGATCCCTCATGGCCCTTTTCATGTTACAGGCAACGTGTGGCTGCAAACTTTACACCAACGCGAGAAGGAGAAGGAGAAACGTCACCAGGAGCGCGCGCTCGCCATGTACCGCCAGGTGCTGAAAAACGACCCCAGGAACATCTGGGCCGCCAATGGCATCGGTTGCGTGCTGGCGCACAAGGTGAGGAGATGATGAGGTGGATGACTACGACGAGTATGATGCTTGGATGTGGTGGCGTTGATGATGATGATAATAATTGAGATGACGGTGGTGTGGTAATGGTGGTTAGATCTACTAAAATTTCACTTCACTATATAAATAGTATATTTAGAAATGGCAGAGATGTGTCCAGGCTGATCCTAGGTACATTTTTATTATTTAAGAAATATATGTTGGATTTTTTGCAAATCTATGCATTTTTACTAAAGTGAATTTAACCACTGTCAGCACAATAGACCATCGCTCGAAATTGATTGAGCTCGGCGATTATAGAGGTAATATATACCGTACACTTTCAGGGCTGCATCAACGAGGCGCGCGACATATTCGCGCAAGTGCGCGAGGCAACCGCCGACTTCCCCGACGTGTGGATGAACATCGCGCACATATACGTTGAGCAGAAGCAGTATATCAACGCGATACAGATGGTGAATACTGATTATACTGTTACAATCATGGAGAATAGAGCATGTACACTCCGTGCATTAGCGTTCATAAAAACCATTTGATAAAGGGTGCCACTTCTGCAAAACAATTTAATTGTATTAGTTAGAAATGTTTCTATTTCTTGTATTTAAAAGCGACGCCATCTAGCAGGCGGGTTAATTTTAACTGAGAACTAACATTCTAAAGAGATTTGGAATTGTAATTAACTACTTACGGCAGGACACTAGCAAATGTTTTCTCTTAGGGGTGGATGTTCCTTTTCTCGAGTATCCATGCTCTTACATTAAACAAGACAGCGGTGTATATTGTGCAATACATGACAAACGGAACTACAAAGGACTGTGCATGACCTCTCTGAGAAAATAAGTGAAATCTGCGGGATTTCCCCGACACGGCCGCAAATAGGGTAACCTGTGTTACGGCACACGTCATATGGACGTAATTTAGTGTGGAGTAGATTTAATATGAATTAGCGTCACCCGGTGACTTCACTATCTAATGTAGCTCGTTGACCTATTTAATTTCAAATAATATAAATAATTTCCAGTACGAGAATTGCATCCGCAAGTTCCGTCTCCACCACTCCGTAGAGTGGCTGACGTGGCTGGCGCGTGCACAGACGCTAGCCGGGCGAGCACGCGCTGCACGAGCGACGCTGCTGCGTGCACGCCGCGTCGCGCCTCACGACTCGCCGCTGCTGTACAACACGGCGCTGGCGCTGAGGCGGCTCGCGGCGCACGTGCTCAAAGACGAGCGCTCCGAGCTACGCGTCGTGCTGCGCGCCGTGCATGAGCTACATGTGTCGCACAGGTACGCACGTGTTGCGAGCACGCCAACATGGACTGTCTCACCTGCGCTGCACGTGGGTGCTCGATAGGGCCACACGCCGTATGTGCGTTGCACCGTTTTGAAACTGTGCTTAACTAACGCGTGATTTGCAGATGGTCCCTGCTTATGACTGACATTCCCACAAGCATGCCGTTCGCACGTCTCAAGTAAACTTATGACTACAGGTACTTCCAGCGACTGGGCGGTGCGCCGGCCGCAGGTGGGGCATCGGGCGCGGACGCAGGCGAAGGGGAGGCGGGGACGGAGGCGCGGCGTGAGAGCGGCGGCGCTGCGGCGGAGGCGCGCACGTGCGCCGACCTGCTGTCTCAGGCACAGTGGCACGTGGCGCGTGCGCGCCGCCAGCATGAGGAGGAGCTCACGCTGCGCGACCGCCAGCGCGAGCAACGCGAGGCCTTCCGCCGCCAGCAGGTTAATACGCCATCAATGTTTGCGAAGTATCGATGCTTCACGAATATCAATACTTTTAAAATATCGATAAACATAGTTTACTGGGTATGACATAAACATACTTCAGATATTGATTGCGCTTGCTCATATTTATATGCTTCATATTTTCTGTATACAGGAGGACGAACGCAAACGCAAAGAGGAGCAGCAACAGAAGAGCACAGTGGAGATGCTACAGAAGCGACAGGAGTTCAAGGAAAAAACGAAAAACGCAATGTTGTTCGCAGACATGCCGACCGAGAGCAAGAGCAAGGGGCGGCGGCGCAAGGACGAATACGTGTCGGACTCCGGATCCGAGCCCGACAGGCCGCGGGAGGAGGGGTATGTGTCTACCGGTCCTAAATAATTAAATGTCTTCGTCTTAGTCAGTGATAGATCGCATTGCAGAGCGTTTATAGTACATAGGTACTATAGTAAAATTGCTCGCGCATCATACTCAACTCGTGTAACAATATTGTTTTGGTATATTTACGCGAATATTATTCATTATTATTATTATGGCCATTTAACGGACCTTATGGCGTTTCTCAGGATTTGCTTGCAGAATGAGACAGAATATCCGTACTTCTTTATCTTAACCATAATAAACATGTAATAATGAAAACTTCAAAAGAAATTATGACCTATGACAGTTTTTACAAAAAGTTTTACTTAAATCGAACGATTATTTTATAATTTAGATCTCTATAGCTAGTGTTATATTCTTATGCTACTGTTACAGAAAAGAGGCGAAGCGCAAGCGCAAGCGCGAGGGCGAGGGCCGCAAGAGCAAGTCGCGGAAGCGCCACGAGCGCAGCGGGAGCGACAGCGACCCGCCCAAGAAACGTGGCAAGAAGGTAGGATTGTTGACTTTTAAATTTTGGCGGCTCTTCGCTTTACATTTTGCCACGTTAAATATTTTTATTTAATTCCGTAATTACAGCACTGTATCTTATATACTATAGACATATTATCCATAATAAGTATTATACAAAATTAAAATAAAGACATTTATATAATGTAATACATATGCTACATTAACAATGAAAGGAGCTTTCTGACCCGGCTATGCATGGGTAAAGCCAGGGCGCATCGATAGTATAATTCTTATAAAAAATACTATTTAATTTTGACAACGTTTATGTTGACTTTTATGAGTAAAATATTTATATTTACACCACAACTCCCAGTATGATGAAAAAAGTATGGTTACAGGGTGTGTCTGGAATAATAGTGCACTTGTATTTTACATTAAAACCAGTACAAGGGAGTAGGACATATTATTACGTACCACCAGCGTTTATATTTTGTGATGATTTATATTAAAAAAATCTTTAAAAATTATTCAGGGTGGAAAAGGCATCGGGAAACGAGAGAAAGCGGCTAAGATCGAGGAGAAGCTCAGCGTCAAACAGCGGTCCAAGATCGTGTCTAAAGAGACGATATCCACCTCCGAGTCGGAGTCGGACGGCGGCCGCAAGTCGCGCAGTCGCAGCCGCAGCGGTAATCGCAGTGGCAGTGGCAGTCGCAGTCCACCGGCCAACAAGGGCCGCAAGAGGATTGTGTCCGCTTCTGATAGCGACGGGTAATATATTACGTGAATTAACCCACAAGTCGGGCGGTGGCAGCGGCACCCGCATGCTGCACAATCGCAACCGCAAATCGCGCAGGCGCAGCTGCCGCAGCAAACCGGTTAGCAAGGGCCGCAAGAGGCTCTTATAGGATTGTGGTAGCGAATGGTTTCTTTCTTTTAATGTATAATTTCCGAGGTTTCGCTAGTATTGTCAAATTGTATAAGATATGAATTGCAAATGTATTATAACACGCGAAAACCGCACGATCTCTGTATGTGAAGTTATATATGGTGTGGTTCATAGGCAAATCTTATACTACATCACGATATATGACTAATATCAATACCGAATGTTGAGCTCGTACTGTCTATATTATCTATATTTATAACTAATTTTATGTTCACGTTCAGGTCCAGGTCGAAGAGCCGGTCAAAGTCCCGCAGCCGCTCCCGATCCGGGTCTGCTAAGAGCCGTTCGCGGTCCAAGAGCGGCTCGCGTTCCAAGAGCCGTTCGCGATCCAGGGACCGATCTAAGTCCAAGAGCCGCTCGCGCTCTAAGAGTAGGTCCAGATCAAAAAGCCGCGGAAGGTCCAAGAGCCGCGCGCGCTCTAAGAGCCGATCCAGATCTAAAAGCGGATCTAAAAGTCCTTCAAGGTCTAGATCGAGGTATGGTTTTTTAACAATGACAAATTAGTAGATAGACCTCAGCACATGAACACATGCACATGTGCCGATAATGATGCGATAGGGAGAATGGGGTGCAGTCACCTTATTAACCTATCGGAATATTCGCACGCCTGTACAGCGCACGAAACGCAAGCCATCGTTGTTGCCAGCTACAGAAAAATCCCGCAAGATTAAGAATTAATTGATACCTTTTTAACTATGAAATATTTTAATTATTTCCCTAGCGAAGTTGTGATTTTACCCAAAATAATGCATTACAAATATACATATTATGTATAAAAGAATAATTGTTTTGTTTCAGATCTAAGAGCCGTTCTCGTTCAAAGTCTAAGAGCGTGTCCCGGTCACGGTCACGGTCCCGCTCTCGCTCTCGCTCACGGTCAGGGTCCCGCTCGCGTTCCGGCTCGCGCCACTCGCGGCCAGACACGCCCGAGTCGCGCAAGTCCGTGTCCGCCAGTGATGATGACAATTAGATGTATATAGAAGTCGGTAGGTACTTGTTGGTACAGCCGTCTTGTGTGTGAGCGAGGTATATATAGATTGGGAATAACGTGTAAATTTTATCTACGGACCTATAACTATCAACTGATATATCTGGGCTGTTCTCGTCCATGGTGTAAAAACATGTCTCGGTGGCAATTTAAAGCAGGCCCGACACGCAGTCCGAAATCACAGTTTCCGCAAATTTGAAGTACCTAATAAACTCTAGCCAATAGATTGCTTCAGAACGTGAACGAGGTGTAATAGCATGTATTGACTGCTAGGTGCCACGAGGTACGAAAAGCAAGCATACGCTAGATGGCGCTTTTACTATACTTATCGAGCTATCAATAAGCAATGAGATTAGCTGCATAAATATGAGGGGTTATTTCAAATTAGAACGAAACGGAGACGTGATAAAGAGACTGTTTAAGTGACAACTTAACTTATGTTTAAGTAAATTGTAAATGCTTTTTATTTGTGCCCATTGTGAAGTGGTCTTCAAATGTGGTATACAGGAGCTATATTCGAATTTAAATAACTGTAACTAAGGCAGCGTCGGTATACGCTATAATTTAAATATAACAAATTAGTTCTGTAGATAGTAGGTACAAAACATGTATCAATTTTGCGGTTTCAATCTACTCTGTCCTCCACAATACGTTGAAAAAAATGCGTAATCGCCATGAAATTCACGGGATTTAGAACTTTTTGGTCGCGACAAAATGTTATCTCTAAGCGTATTGTTCTGTTCTGTTATGGCTTCTCTATACTTAGTAATTACAAATCACTGCCATAACCATGTTCTTGCGAAAGGGACATTTAAAATAAGCGTCCTCACGCTATTCCTAACTAAGGACACCTCATTCATATTTTCTGCTGTTAAAAGTCGATTAGCGCTTCTCGACTAACATTGAGATGTATTTTACATCACATGTTGCACATATTAGCGGTAGTGTGAGCTTATTTTAAATAAATACAATATTATATTTGAATATGAGTTTTAATTTGTTAGAGGTAGTGTCATGCATGGTGCATGACACTACATCCTCCTATGCAACGGGACTGGGCCGGCACGACCGGAGAGGTAACTCTCGCTCACTCACGATACTCCCGTAAAGATACACCTCGACGGCCGTCGCGTTTCGTGCGATTTGTGAGTAGCCGGTGGTCGATTACAAGGGTTATAGTGATCCTAGTAATAAATCAGTTTAGGAAATCAATACGTTTTCGTAGCTAAAAAATATTCGTAAGTGCAAAGTGCGTGGTAAGGAATTTATTTTTCTACCTACAACCTGGACACAAACTGTATGGTATTAAGTTTACTTTGAGAAAAGACACGTAACCTTAAAAGTCATTATTGTAACAGTGTAATTTTTTTTTTATATAATAGTTTAAAACATTTTTCCTGTTTAATATTATAGAAAATATGCCCTCCTAGGATATTTAATTGGTTTCTTCATAAATAACGCCATCTGCTAACTAATAACCGCACTTAGAAAGTGTTGCCAGCTTAAAGAGAAGACCACTTCTTGGTGGAAAAAAGAACGGTATTTCGAATTAGTGTATGTTATTATTAGTGTTAACTTATTCATGTTTTAAAACTTGATAGCAGTAAGACAGTAGGGAGTAGACGCTAATATGGCGGTTGACGAGGAGGGGGACATCGGCAACTCTTTGAGATGGAAGTTCGTCGCAAGTCTCACAAGCTTGAGGAGCTTTTGTCGACCGGTAGGGAGGCAGGATTCGCTCACAGGACATCATCAATACTCGGGGCGAGGGCGAGGGCGAGACACAGAGTATAGGAAGACCCAAATGGAGGGCTTCTTATAGAGCAGAGGTCTATTCATTCATAACAAGCAAGGTCATCCTCCAACGTTCAACTTACTAAATGGTTATTCTAATGTGGATTTGACACTCACGACAAAAGGAGTACCGACATCAGAGTGGCGCGTACACGAAGGTGTTAGCTTAAACGACCATCTGCTGATTACATATCTGGTGTGTAGCAGCTTATCAAGACCGATGTCGACAGAAGAACCATCCTTTAGACTAGCCTTTCGCGAGAGGGGTAGATTGGGCCTACTTACGATCGACGCTATGTTTGCGAATGGGTAAACTAGACTCCAGGAAATCAGCAAATGAACTTGCCAAGCAGTTTAGTGAAATCCTTACGCAAACTGATAAAAGATCGTATATCGCAAGGATGGGGAGTTTAGGGGCTACGAATGGTGGAGTCCAGCTCTGGACCGTCTGCGCCGTAAAGCCAAGCCCTTACAACAATATCGGCAAAACTCGAGACGAGAAATTCCCACAGGTGATATCTCACTGCAGGAAGCCCTACGTGTAGCCCAACAAGAATACGAAGTGGCCATGAAGGACGCTGAAATTAAGCATTTTGGAGATATTGCCGAGACGGGAAATGAAAATCCTTGGGGTTTGGCATACCGAGCCGCGACTGGTAGATCTCGCCCTCCGAAGAATGTCAATCACGGCGGAAAACTCCTAGAAGGTTATTCTGACAACATCGAACTACTATGCATCCGCTCCTGTACTCCCTATGCCTAGATGATACAGCAGAAACCGACAACAACTATCATCGACAAGCGCGAGTTGCGGCTGCATGCTCTCATTGCGGTAGGGATTCAGATGCTCCTTCCCGCATTGCAGTCGATCACATTATTAGAAGCTTCACGAATACAAGTCCCGTATTAAACGAAAGGTTATCAGGAACGCCGGGACGGCTTCTTCCGGAGAAATAATGATGATATACACAGCGTGTATCAAAGACGGGGGTAATTCCAGATATCTGGAAGGTAGGTTCATTGATGTGCTGCCAAAGGGACATGACAAGTCATTAACATATCCGAAGGTCTACCGGCGGATTACTTTACTGCCGATTTTAGGAAAAAATTAGAACGCCTCATAATTACTTGCGCTCCCTGTTTGCAACGTGGTGTTTCTGAAAATCAGCATGAATTCGTTAGAGGGCGTTCAACTGTAAACGCATTAAAATCAATGTTCGAGAGAGTAGATAATTTTACATATAAGTACGTCCAGCTCGTCCTTTTAGACATCTCCGGAGCCTTCGATAATGCATGGTTACTGTTAAAAGTAAAAGCTTCCGACATCTCTCCGAACATATATCAGACTCTTGTAAGTTATTTGGCCACCGCACAGTTTGGAAAGTTTCCAAAATCGAAGGTTCCCAAGGTTCGGTGTCACTATAGAAACTCCTCCTGGACGATATCCTTAAATTTCCGAGACCAGAGGTGTAATTTTTGTGGCATACACAGACGATTAGACGCTTGCCATCGAGGCACCGTCGCTCGCCGTTAGCGAACAGAAATGTTCCACGATCTTGAACAGTTTATCGGACTGGGGGACTCGTAATGGGCTAACATTTTCCGCAGGCCCCAATCCCAGACTATGACAATTAAGGGTCATTTTAAAAGCGGACGGACAACCGAGCTGCTGGGGTACACATAGACGATGCTTTGCGCTGCAAGCGGTTTTGATGGCCGAGAAGGCCGCCTGCTTTTTCGGGAAGGTCTCGTGTGTGTTTCTACCTCCTCGTGAGGTGTGAAGTACCGGGCACTTGTGTTCCTGTACCACGGAACCTATGTTGCAATCCTTGCATGTGCTACACCACTTTGGTGTCGACGCTATCACTTGTATGTCGTACGTAGTGCATTATTACGCACCCAAAAACCAGCTATGATTTTATTGACGAAGGCCCACAGGTCATGCAGCAATATAGCGCTAATAGTATTGGCCAGCGTTCTGACCGCCGATCTGGAGGTTCTTCGAGCGGGACGAGTGCGCGCGGCTCAAGGGTAAGGAGCGCAAGAAGAAGAAAAGCGCCATCGCGGACGATGTCATCTCTACTTGGCAGTCACGCTGGGCCGCGTGTGCCAACGGGAGGGAGCTGTACTGCTTCTTTCCAGAAGTTACAACGCGTCTGGCATATCAATGGGTGAAACAAGAGTACGTTAATTCGCATATATTAACAGTGCATGGGTGGTGACTGTACAAGTCACTTTCCCACAGCGAAATATCATGTTGGACGGCATCCAACGTGGCAACGGAACAGATTTTTAGGCAATTGAGGACTTTGCGCATACATGGCACGTGATGAGGAAGGATATAATCGGCACTGACGAGGCCGGTGACAACTTCTGTCTTTGTGGTCAGGCCCCAGAAAGGTAAGAGTGAAACAACGAGAGGGCACTTAAATAATGTGTAGGGAGTCAAGAATTGCACGTTGGGGAACAGAGCCGGTGAGGGAACCCCCGTGCATCTCCCATGATTCGCTCCGTATACCGAGAGGTGGGTAAGTGCTCGTTTGTCCCTCTAAATAAAAAAAAAATTAACTTAGACAAAAAGCGGTCACGGAAACACATAGTATTGCTTAGCCTATATTTTATACGAGGTAAACGAACTGAACGGTGTTGTTTTTTATGCTAGATACGGCAAACGAGAAATCGGAGCCTTATGACGATTACCGACACCTATAGATATCCGCATTATTGTCATGTAGATTTTCTCTGGTGATCTCTTCCTTCTTCACATCCAATGGGCCATCGGCTTCTCACAAACTGTGACGGCATGGCTGTCAGTTTACGGTGGTGTATTGTGAGTGAGAAGTACCTCTCCGATAGTGCCGCTGTACAGTATGGCACTACCACTATAACAGAGTATGCCGTTTGAACAAAGCCTACAAAGTAGGACTGCTTTCAATACATACAACAGTAAAAAATTACAATTGTACGCGTCGGGTTAGTAGTGGTGTATCTTCGATTGCATGTACTAACTAAAATAATATTGCAATATTGATATCAGATAGCCATAAATAGTTTGGAGGTCCGACTTAATATAAGACGCGACGCTACAGCCGCTGAATTGTGCCCAGACACGCTCACAGACCCGCCGCTTCCCTCGCCCCTCGTGGCCGGCCTGTGCCCGTGCGTGCGCACACACACCAACATCAAGACGTAATTAGGGCGTTTTTTACACATCTCATCATCAAACTATACCAGCGATCTTTTAACAAAGTGCAAATTGGTGTTTACATATTCATACATGTGTTTCTCTGAGGCATTGACAAAGTTTTGTTATCATAATAGTTCGGACCAATGGATCCCAATTTGTGGGTACCAAAAAAAAACGAGGAATAGAGACTGTACCACGATCTGAACTTGGAATTACATTCAAGTGCTTCGTCACGTGTGCTGCTAGAGCTTACGCCCGGTTCGCCGCGGCGGCGAGGTGGTGCCGCATTACTAAATGAAAATAGTAAGTCAATATAGAATTATTGTCTCTTACAGAAATATTTCTACCCTTTTATATGTTTCGCGGGTTTAATTCGATGTCGCAGTTTCTTTGACTAAAGGGAAGTAGTGGCAAGGGAGGCAAAACATATTTTTATGCCAATCTAAACCATATTCCCTGTAAGTCATTAACACTTGAAAACGCGACGCGGCCGCATGCGTGTGAAAAGGTACTAAATACAACAGTTGTTTGCACTACTCGCTTTGCTTCCAATGAGGGTAAGGTAATATTTATAAATCCAAACACTTGAGATCAAGTGTGGGATCTGCATGACAATTTTTTTTTGACCCCAACACTACATTAAAAAGGAACATGAAATAAAACATTGATTAATGAAAACGTGTATATTTGTTATCTAACGGTATATCGAAACAGTTAAGACACAAGGTCAAGATCTACAACACTACCGCACAATAAGATATTTATACAAAACGGAGAGCGGTAAACCAACGCGTGCTATATAAAATGTAGTCAGAAAATCATCGTCAACTATATATAGTGTTGCAGGTCCCAAACATTATAGTCTACGTGAGACATTCAAAATTCCATGTCAATACAACTAGCCAGCGAGCCCACGCTACAAATACAATTAATTGTTCATATATAAGTTGACTGGCAATGCATCAGGTTATTCATTACTTTCTACCATGGTTCAAGCATTGTCGTGGCGGTGGGTTTTAGTAGCCTGTGGTGAACCCAGGCGAAGCCAATTGAACCGAGGGGATCTTTGCACACTTCTTATAAGAGGGGGCTAAAGAGCAGGAGGAGGGAGTGCTCTCGGTACCCATTTTATAAGGAGAGGGGACCAAAGAGACAAGGGACGAAGATGGGAACCTCACCCCATTGCACTGTCCCAAAGTCGGTGGGGTTGTCGTGTCGTGCGTGACAACTCCATCTGTGGAGCTGGAGTTGGTCCCTTAGGGGGATGACCAGCCGTCGTGGTGCCTTGATGATTCGTTGTTCCGGGGCAACTCACCACGGGTGGCACTGATGGCATCGCGGTGGTTTATGTAGGTATTCGGCACGTGTCCCACACACAACTTTACCCCACCCAGGGCCAGTGAAGGTGCGTAAGTGCGTTTCCCTGCGTCAAAGAAAAAATGGTTAAACTATGAGCCCCACTATCCTCACCATGGTTGAAGCCTTGTCGTGGCGGTGGGGCTTAGTAACCTGGGGTGAACCCAGGCGAAGCCAATTGAACTCATTATTTATTTTTTTACTCGATTCTGATTTTTATATTGATTATGCAATATAATGAGTACTTTTTTTACCACAATATCCTAAAAAATACTGAATGCGGTGATATCCTATTAGCAATGACGTTTGAGCCATTGATAAGAGGGCAGACGCGTCACCCCCCGAATTCATATGCCGCGCTGTCACAACACAATACGTTCATCAGTACTACGGTGACCATATGCGATTTTAGTCCCGTTTTCGTTTTCTTCTAAGTTGCTCCACCTGTGCGTTAGCATAATATTTCATTCAACTATACCAACGTTTTATGTATATGACTGATGAAAATATCGCACCAGTCAGCCTGTATAGTGACCTACTTATAAGAGTACTCACTAAGACGAACTGGCCAGGAACGGCCGGGGTATCTCATTCACATAATAATGGCACAAAGTGACAGCTATGTTATCGCGTTCCAAACTTGCAAGTTTTGAATGAACGTTCAATCATATCATATTGACAGTAAACGCAAAGACTGGAAGCCCATGTGCTTAGATTTTTTGCCTTATAAGTAACCAACAACAAAGGTTCGCCAGTGGTGGCTTTGCACCGGAAGATGAATTATTCGACGGCCTCCTGCCCAGAGAGACGACTCGGTTAAGATCACGGGTAGCCCCTGGATGCAATTGGCTCGTGACCGCGACGTGTGGGGTTCTCCGGGGTAGGCCCACATGGGCCGCTAATGGACATCCATTAGCGGATATCCTTATAGATGAAATAACCATCAAATAATAATAGTAATATCTGTGGACTTATCACACCACGTTGGCCCAGTCCTGTGTTAAGTACCTTGAGGACTCGTGTTACAGGTAACAGGCAACGGAGATATATTTAATATGTTTTATAAATTTAAGAAATTTTACTATAGAAAGCCATATAATACATAAAGCCATATAAACACCCATAACCAAGCCGGAATTCGAACCTGTAACACGCGGACTAACAGCCACGTCACCAACTGAGCCAGCCGGATGTCGAATATAACCTTTGCGTTTAATTATGCGGCTTTTTTTAGATTTATATTTGTAGCACGGTCTAACAATCTAATACCACTAGCAGTAGACAACCCCTCTCATACTCAAATCCATTATTCAATTTAGTTTTAGACAAACTAAGACTAGACTCTATTGAACCGACTTAAACTTACATTAATAATTGAGCATTAAATATATTCCTTTGTTTTAAACTTTATAATAAAATCTTTGGAACAAGTAATCTTAACTTAAGCATAAATAAAGTTGTCACATTTTAAAACAGTAATAAAGACGTATAAATATAGATTTTCAAGCGTAACATAATACAATAATATCATATAGCATTCATACACGTAGAAATTATATTTTAAAATGTTCTTAACTATGGTTTAAAATTCGAGTATATGGCAGTTCTAGTTTTGGAGCGAAACTTCACAATTGTAATTTGAAATATCAGAAACGAAAATGTATCGCGCAATAGCGACTGATATACAAGGTGCCTCTTACTTAATAAAAACTCCGAAACATAAGCGTATTGTTACATGAACAATGAATAAAACATCATAAGAAATACGCTTTGGAGTTATAAGTTTACTTATCCCGCCTTTCTCTCTACACATAGACAAAATTTTATAGATTTTCAGTGTGATATATACCTAACATAAAGTATGTTAGTATAAAGTATAGTAGTAGTAAAAGTATAGCAATAAATTATACTGCTGACTTTCAACCAGCCTCGGCTTTTGTATCAAGTAAGAGAAGTCTTGTTTAGAAGCCTTATTAGTTTCATTATTTTGTATAACAATAGGATACATGGTGTTTAATTTATAATGTTGGGATTCAATTATTCGGATCATAGTTAAAGATAATAAATAGTCGAGATCAGGCGCTCTCTACTATTTACTAACTCAAAAAATTCATTTTGCTCTGTCTCATATTTCTTCAGTTCACGTCTGTTCCGAAGGTTCACTCCTACCGTGGTGAATTAAACACACTTTTATCCAACGTAAAATATCTTAAATACTATAATAGTCACTAATCAGTATTACGAGAACTATATATTACTTAAGTCTATGATTAGTGTGCGCTAACTCTCCTAGTAACTACCGAGTTCAAAACATGTGTAATCTAAAAAATGTTTAGTAAAATTCTTTAAAAAATTTCAATATTGTTAAAATAGAATATGGTCCTGCAAATGAGTTATGAAATTCTTATATACTAAACGTGAGTCCGCTATATCCTAATAAACAAGTTCAAAACAGTTTTCTGTAGGTGTCCACGGAAAATATATCACGGATTATGAGTACCGAAAATTGTCTCCAACGATGAGGTTGTAGTGTGCCAAGTCACCGCTGTGGCGCTAGTGTATACACCCGGTGTCATTGTGCGTTGTTAACTTAGTTATGAGTAAATATAATTTTCTTATGCTGTAATGGCATACAAACATAAACACAGTTTATCCTTGGAAAGTTTTCTAAAGTCTATTATTTTATAACTCCACAATGCTTTACCACAATTTATCCCCTGGCTATAGTGGCGCCATCTAATTTATTGCAATTACATTTAGTTGCGTCTAGCAATCTATTGTCCATGAACATAACCTGACATATGTCTTTTTTGTATTTCAATTAATACAAATGACGATTATATACATTTATAATATACCATGTTTCAATGGAATCATTCATAAGGATTCTTATTAACTTTACTAAACATACTTATGTACATAGATTGAGTAATATTCCGGATTATTAATATCTAATACTCGCACATCAAAAAATGACTAGCACAGATGTTCATTCTTTTATATATTTATACTTGGTATATATAACTTCATATACGATGAAAGTAGTAATAATATAGATCTATGTTTGTCTACTTGTTTACTATGCATTTAGAAACCTATGTGATGAAATACTGGTAGGATGTTCTTGGGACATCTGGGAGGGTTCTTAGTCTGAAATAGTAGTGTTTTTGAAAGGTGAATGTCCTATGATACTATGATGAATAAAACTTTGCATTTATGTTTCGTGAATAATGTATCTGCTTTTGCTGTATACATAAAAATATGATACAAATTCCAAAAGTTATGTGATTAGATTCATAATCACGTAAGAGGTATTGTCATGCTGGATGGACATCTAGTTTGCCGCCATATACCATAATATTTTTAACTTTAAGCATGCTCTTTTACCTCAGTGTTCAATATCTGTAATTTAAAACAGGCAAAAACTTTTTCTTGAGTCCCATAATATTTTGGATTACTGAATGTGGATATATGACGAATTAATTCGTGTGAATCAGTAACTGATGTATCCAGCCCTACGTAAGTCAGTATTCTATAGAGTACAATTGTCTACAATAACCGGTATGGCACAGATGATCAAATCACATACATATCTTTTTTGTTTCAAATTGTCTCTTTGATAGAAGTGCCATTTGAATGTCCAAAAGTAACAACACCATTAGGGATGGCATTTTGTGTTCCTCCAAGGAACGAAGTGAAAGTTGTGTCTCTGCTCATAGGTGGTTCCAATCCTTCTGACAGTGGAATGCAATCTAACGTAGGTACTGTGAACTCCCTAGAAATAACAAATACAATATTTTAAAATTTACAATATTATAATATAAAATGACAGAATAAAAATCAATGTATTTTAAAGAATATGTAAAAAAAAGTGTAAAATATGTCTCTAGGGACAAGTATGTGCCTCTACACTGCATGTGCAGTGTCATGTCTGAAAGCGTGTTTACTGTGTGACAGTAGTCATGTTGCACTTATATTTATGCAGCTGAATGAGTCTGATGATGACCGGTGATTGTTTTACAGTCTGTAGTTGTACAGACACTTAAGATTAGCGTCGGACATTAACAGGGATTAGATTCGTGTACCACCGTTTTGTCAAACAGCAGCAGCTCTAACCTATGATAGTGCAGGATATCGCTTGTGTCCGCCCACCATGGTTCAAGCCTTGTCGTACCAATTGAACCGAGGGGGATCCTTGCACCCCTCTTATAAGAAGAGGAGGCTTAAAGATGAGGAAGAGGAATCGCTTTCGGTACCCTCTTGTAAGAAGAGGGGACTTACGAGCAACAACAGCTTTTGCGCACGGGGCAAGGGGGCGAGGATGGGAAGCCCACCACATTGCACTGTCCCAAAGTCGGTGGGGTAGTCCTGTAGTGCTGGGCAACCTCATCTGTGGAGGTGGAGTTGGTCCCTTAGGGGGCTGACTAGCCGTCGAGGTGCCCTGCTGATCGTTGTTTCGGGGCACTTCACCAAGGGCGGCACTGATGGCACTCGCGGTATTTTTTGTGAGTATTCGGCACTATCATGTGCTGCGAGTCCCACACACCACTGGACCCCACCCAGGGCCAGTGAAAGCGCACAAATGCATTTCCCCGTGTCAACAAAAAAAAAAAGGATATCGCTTGTGTACAGATGATGCAATGTTGGCGATAATATAGACCGCTGGGGGACTCTGGATATGATGAGCGCAATGAGGACAGTGTGCTCTCTAGTGACTATCTTAAGTGCCGGTTAATTGTTTCTTAAGGAGTAAATAAAACGTCTTACAAGGAAACATTATCTTGAGACTGGACAGAATCATTAATTATCTGCGGCAAGACTGGTGTTGCTGGTGCATTTGTTAGCCTCGAACTGAACAGGAACACTCCAATCATCGCCAGTGCATATGACAGGAAATACAATGCATGAAACTGTAATAGATAAAAATAACACGTGTGGATAATCTATTACCATAATAAAACTTAATAAATCCATTGATACTAGTTAACTTATTTTATATATTAACACTATAATGGTAAAATTTTTTGCTCAAGATGCATCCTTTGCCAGTATTTCTATCCCTAAAATATCATTTGGGGCATTATTAATGCCTCAATAATGGCTGAAAAATAAAAGTATAAGAATGAAAGTAGTAAGAGGTTTCCGACATTGTTGCAATGCTGTGGAATCAGGCCTGCATAACTGGGAAGGTAACTTTCGCTTGCACAATATTGCCTTAAAGTGACAGCTATTTTGACACATTTCGTGGAGTAAGTTTCCTAATGCTCACCTAGGGAACTCTGGAAGGGGAGCAACGTCTCTGCATAACTTCTATACTCATGTTTATGGGCGTTATTCATCATCAAAAGGTTCTGCTTTGCCCTAATACTATCGTCCACCTCAGTCGGATGACATCCACTGCTGCACAGAGACCTCCACATGGCGCACCATAGATCATGGACATGAGCCACTTGCTACCAACAGTTCCCCTTTACAAAGGCGTCAGTCTATTTGATACTATATAATAATAAAAGATTTTTGAGGCTGCAGAAAGCAATACTATGTCCATGCATGAACATTTTATCTGGCAATTATAAAATAATTAATGAAAATTACCTTGAATTGAAAAATGTGCATGCCGGCTATCAATGTGTAATAATCAGCAGACAAGAATGACAAATGGAGCACAATGGAGCCCGCATTTACAAGGATAAAACTCTGCAATATTTGAAATACTGTCTGCACCGCACAATATCCCGTCAAGTGAAATATTGTGTCCAACTCGTACCAATTGAACATCATAAGCTCAGTGAACTCCAGAAAGAATGTCTGAGTGCAGGATATGACACTGCCTATCAATCCAAGACATGCTAAATAATCTGCTGCGGAATATTTCTTTACAATAATTTCCTGTAGAACTGTGACTAAGGCATATATCAATGATCCTCCTAAGCAAAGCATATCTCCGACTAACTGATTTTTACCTGTAACAAATATATTATGTTTCTCATATCAGCAATATTCAAGCCTCCTCTATTTATGCACTACAAATAATTTGTTAGATAAATAAAAATGGTTTGTTAAGCTATTTTAGCCTTTTGACATTCACTTCTTCAAAGTGGAAAAACAAATATTCTTGATTGACATGATGGCAAGTCCATCATTGATGAGTTGACAATGCGTCTAAATCTACCTCTAATTATTAACATACAACACCCACCGTCAGTTGGTGCTCCTTCCACATCAGCCCAGACCACACAAACTACGGCCATCAGACCAAGTGTAGCACCGGACACATGAACTATTCCGAGCCTCTGACCCCGCCAGGCTCCTCCGACTAATGCTGCACCCACGCCGCTACATGCTAGAAGCTGTCAGCTTAACACTGATGTGAAGCGCTGAGACATAACTAACAGCCAGTTTGCCTCTACATCCAGGACACCCGCTATAACGATTATCCACCATTTCCTTGAAAATATATGATTTATAAATTATATTTACTAAATATAAAACATAAAGTAAGAATAATACTCTAAGTTGCTACATACTTTTTTAGCATCTTAACTCCATTACAGATCAGAGATGGAGTGAATAAAACGAATAAAATAAGATATGGAATTATCAGCTGGCTTGTGGTAGGAAACTGCCATGTCGCACTTTGTAATAAAGTCGTTAGGATGCATTTTACACTTAAGAGTAATGACAAAATCTGCCCTAGTATGATACTGCGCCATGTCCTCCTAAAACAATAATAATATTTATACAGTACGTTAAAAATAGTACGTATTGACATACTTGTCAATACATTCTATTTAATATAATTTAATGATTTAAAATACTACAATCAAGATGTGTACACAAACCATCGACCGAGCTCACTGAAATATAATTCGACTTTTTCACTAAAAGACATTGTTTCCGTTAGTTGATACACAATCTTTAGCTGTAAATTATTATGTTCATACTAAAAATAAGTATTCTTCTATCCATTTTTTCAATGTAATTTTATATCTACTACAAATCGCCAAAGCGACAGCAAAAACTGATAAATTTTACTGAATTCAAAATTGACAAATTGAAGACATTTGACGGTTCATATATGATATTTGTCGATACTGACAGAAATTTGGTATAATCAAAAAGGTGCAAAGATCGTAGATAGGGAACGCATTAAGTGTTTAACATTAATAACATATAAACTGCGACGGTAGAACTACGATAATTCATAGTTCAAAGGAGCAAGGCAGGGAGAAAATGTCGGAACCTATTACCATATCTTTGAACATCCGAACTTAACAGGAAATGATAAAAGTAATAAAATAGCGAAAAGAAATTCTAATGGCGAATAAGTAAAATAAAGCAAGCTTCCTCGAACTTATCCTTAATAACGCAAATATGGGTGTAAATAATTCAAGTTCACCTGAAGAAGTTCAGACAATCTTTAATTAACTAGAGTGTGGTAAACCTTAGTCTATTATCTTGACTACCGAAGCCAATGGACATCGCCATAATTAGCGACAGGTGCCTCCCCGATCATGCCGGCCCAATTCCGCTGCAATGCAGCATAGCACTGCGATACGAATGATGTTTAATTTTCTCTGTAACACAGAATACGATAAAGACTGAATAGGTAAGGAGGTCTTAACATACTACATTAGGAACGGAAGTATAAAAAAAGTATGACGTCACATTTGACATTACAGTAATGGTTGGGACTTTGGCATGAACTTGTCACTTTCACAAACTTTGGTTATTTGGTTTGGATCAGAAACAATTGCTTACTGTTCTGGATTATGTTTTTTTGTGCACAGCATTTGTATTGAGTCATAGCTTTATATTATCACCAATTTGGTGATATTTTACAGGCACTTGAAGTCATGGCTGATGGTAGTTATTTTTATTTATAATCTTTGTTCTTTACAGCCAGGGAAGCTATTTAAATGATTTATTCTTTTTCCAGAGGATGTTATACGGAGAAGACTCCTTATTGATGGCGATGGTACAGGAGATGACAGAAGGCTTAATGTCTTATTAAAAACATTGATTAAATGGTGTAACAGCGCGGACGAAAAGCAAGATGAAAGGTTTTACTTGATACAATAAAAGATTTTAAATTTCCAGATAATGTTACATTGCATTCAAATAAACGATTTATTTAAATGGATCCTATATATAAGCGTGACTTTGTCTAAGAATCTAATGTTACACCAAAAAAGTTCAATTTTTTTCGCTCACAATTTTCTGCTAAAATTATCTCTGTCTTATTAGTATAGATGTTATAATCAGTATCACTGTATTTCTACTAGCTAGGGTTGCCACAGGAAAATACTTATCCAATAAGTGACAGCTACTATATGTTGGACACAGGGGTATGGCCTTCTTTGCATTTATTGAATGATGCAAATGTCTCTCAGTTCCACACACAGGCTGATAAAATAATTTACTTCAATGTATAAGTAAACTACTTTCTTGACTTAAGAAATACTGTTTATAAATTTAGTATTTAGGAAGAATTAATAAAACATCCAGTTTTACTATAATGTACATAGATATTTATTTGTTTTTCAGTAAAGCAACACATGATCGAATGTTGGCACAACTAGCACAATGTGAGTTTGCCGTAACGAAATCTCAGTTGGGTTCCGAAATGATGGCTGCCGAACTGAAAAGTTACGAGTCTCTGTCAAAAATTCTTGAACACGGTATTGAAGTGGCCAAAAATGATATTGAGAAGAGTAAGGCTGATTTAGCAGAAGCAAAGACTGTACGTAAAAATAGGATAGAATATGATGTGCTTGCTAAAGTAATAAGTGAACAGCCAGATAGAAAAGAGACATCGGAACGACTTAGTACATTGAAAACTGAATTAAGTAATTTAGATACAACAAAGCAACAGCTTGAAAGTAGTTTATCTTTAAGGAAGAAACAGTTTCATGTGTTGGTGACGTCCATACACCAACTACAAGCTTTGTTAGATGAACCTGAAGATATGGAGTCTATATCGGATGATGTTGAGATGAAGGAAGTCTCTTCGTAGTCTAATTCTAATAAGTATCAGTACAGTGACCACTTTATAACATCCACCTCTGTATAAATATTGTCTACCACCAACCATATTACTTATTTTTGTATATTACAAAAATTTTAAGCAGTCTTAATCTCCCGAAAAAAGCAATAGGTTAGTTTTCTCTGATGTGACTACCAGCATTAGAAATTGAAAGTTTGTAAGAAGCAGAAGTAAGAAGATGTATCAGGTGAAGCACTTTTTTTCTGTTTCATACAGACAAATGTCCAAACTTTCAAAACGGAATAAGCAAGAGAACAAACATTTTTATGGAATATATTTTTCTTCTCTATTCTTTTCTTACTACAATAATATTTTTGTATTTAGGAACCAGAAGTCAATATTTGGAGAAGATAATTGTAAAAAAAATTACTTAGTAAGATATTTCATACCTGCATCTCAAATTAACCTGTAGCCTGTTACATCAAAACACATAGTTTTAAGAATTATTTTTGCATGAATATAAGAATACAAAAATATGTTGTTTTTGTTGGATAAAGATATGATCACCAGTAACAATTGACTTTTTATAAATAGGTCTGTTTTTGAACTGCTGAAACGACATATAGGAGGACAAACTAGTAGTTGGAGCCTTTATAGACTATCGGCGCCCATTAACATCTGTAAGTGCAATTACGTTGTCCATTGTCCTTCACTCCATCCCCCCAATAGGCACTGGCTACTTACAAATCACATGAAATACGACAGCATAACTGTCATTTCGCGCCGGTGTGGCCTGAGCGAGAGTACCATGGTAAATTGCTTCATGTGGAACGATTCCCAGACCAAGAATATACATAGAATAAAACGATTCGAAGGAAGTTGGTGACAAACACCGTTATTCCCCAGACGTCAGAGCCTGGGAGCACTCAGCAATTCGATGAAGCTTTATTGGGCTTCCCTTCGCTTTCACAGCATAAGTGCAGGTGCGGGAAAAGTAGTAATAGTAGTCATCACCAGGTAGAGTCGTGGAAACGACACTTGCCTGCGGCCGAGAGAGCATTATCTCGCTCGCGGGCTTCGCCCTTTTGGAATATTACTATGACTCGGAACGTTACAACGATGCTCCTGTTTCTTTTTTGTCCCCTCTTCTTATATATCTTCTTATAGTCTAAGAACCTTTGTGATGGTCTATAGTCCACAAAAACCCCTCCTGTTTGTACTCCTCCTATAGGGAGAGGGGATAAGGTAGCAAAAGGAGGCGGCGCTTTTGCGCACGGGGCAAGGGGCGAGGATGGGAACCGCACCCCATTGCGCTGTCCCAAAGTTGGTGGGGTTGTGGTTTCTTATTAGAGGAGGGGTGTAAAGAGCAGCCCCCGCCTCGGTTCAATTGGCTTCGTCCATGATGTCTCGGTTCACCCCAGGCTACTGAGCCCCACCGCCACGACAAGGCTGAAACCATAGGGGAGAAACATGCAATCTGTAACGTTTGCTAGAGTATAGATTAACGCCATCTATGTTCACATTTAATATTAACATGTAAATGATGTTATGTAATGGGTACACACGTGTTGTAAGAGATGTAGTTAAACAATGTTAAAAATGAGCACCTAATCACATCATAATAGCAGCGCTAAACGTGATGTTGGTGGTTACGGTGTCGCGATGTCCATAGGTTTATCCCATGTCAAAAAAAAAGCTAATGAAGTTTTCAAATCAAAATATAAAATTTTGGTTTTATGTTAACTGTACCGCACTGTGCTACTTTTAGAGTAAACTAAATAAATGTGTACATGATATGAATATAACATAAACTCCACAAAGCTATTCTCCTATTTATGTAAGATGTTTGCTGATGTGGTGAAAACGTTGTCAAAAAAATGTGCGTGACGTAAACACGCGACTAAAATTTAAGGCCTGGGAACCATTATAGTGGTATTAAAAATATATTTATATTATTTAAAAAATGTAATACCTAAATTTACATACTAACAGCGTCTCGCGTTACTTTTTTTTTTCGGGCCTTATGCTGCGGTGTGACACGGCTATGTTTTCTCGAGAAAGATTCCTCCTCAGTTACAATAGGTACCCATAATCATCGAGTAAAACGTCTGTGACACACGGACGGTCGGACAGACGGACGCACAGACGGACAAAAAGTTTTGCCATTTTGCTTCGGAACGCTAAAAAAAAATACAAACTGAAAACAATATCTATATATTTGAAAACTATTAGTTCCTTAATTTATACATAGGTTTTTTATAGTAGATGTAATAATCTAGTTATTTGGGTTTAAGTTTTTTATAGTAGATGTAATAATCTAGTTATTTGGGTTTAGGTTTTTTTATAGTAGATGTAACAATCTAGTTATTTGGGTTTAGGTTTTTTTATAGTAGATGTAATAATCTAGTTATGAGGGTGTAGGTTTTTTGTAGTAGATGTAATAATCTAGTTATGAGGGTGTAATCGATTAGACGGTGTGGGAGACTTTTGCTGGTCACCAAACGCATAAAATAATTCACATAGATAATAAGCAGATGCGTTGCCCTCCTTTCCCGCTAACTTGCCACCGGAAGTTTACGAATCAGAAATATCGGGACCACATGGTAGGGTATCTGAGTTGTGAGCGAGCGATCCATCTTCAGTCATGTAGACCCAATTCGACTGTAAAGTCATTATGGTAATCCTGTACTACCTACATTTTAAATGTAAAAGCTACTTAAATACAAGTGAACTAGTGTTTATGAGACTTATAAGTATTCACCGGATAATTACGATCGTGATATAGGGGTTGAGTTACAAAAACCCCATCTTAGTAAGCACCTGCTTCCTAGAACCAAACCCCTTGCAAAATTTTAGATTCCTACTTCTTTTGTTTGTTTCGTTGAATTGAGATTTCCCCTTGTAGTTTCAGAGATTTCGTGATGAGCGAGTGAGTCAGTATGTCAGTGAGTGAGTGAGTGTGTGTGTGCGTGCGTGTTATCCTTTTGCCGTTATATATTATAATAACAGCGCCCCGCGGTTTCACCCGCGTAATATCATAAAATTCCATATTATAAACTCCACCCTCCCCATTTCACAACATTTTGATTGGATGGTTTGGTTGAAGTTATAAATATTAGTGCTCACTTATATCACGAGGGATCCTCTGTACCAAAATCAAGTTTCTAGGCACAGTCGTTTTGGTTGTGCGTTGTCCGTCAGTCAATCAGTTACACAGTAACGAAAGATTTTTACATGTATAGAAGATAGATTAAACAAACACAAAATTATTATACACTGTGAGGTAGATACTTATAACTGTTATACGACAATAACTGACTCCTTATACCTCTCGTGATTATGCGTCCAGGTGAGAAGCTGAAGACAAATAAAAATAAACGGCCATCCTAGTAAAAATATTTCTAACACAATGAAACTCTACGTCATGCGATAATTAATTCTAAAAATGTTTAAACACGGAACAATTCCTTCTTCAAACATTAAATTCCCTAAGTAATAAGTGTACATAATGTATCGTCCACCAATAGTGAATTTTCGTGTGTAAAGTTTACCGCGCAAGTCCACACCGCCCAAACCTCACAGCACGTTCCAACCTCCCTCCGGTAGCACGTTTCACGCTGAAGCGGACAATACATCGCGAATATGCCAGCATGGTGGGACTATTTACACTTCAACCGGCAGTATAATAACAGGAGGAATCTAGAGGAAGGGCTGTTCCAGATCGCCTCGCAGACTTGTAATATTCTGGTGAAGGTTAACAATACGAATAACATAAATTTGACGAGGAATGATCGGACCAACGAATACGGCTGTGCTGGACCACCTGATGGGAAGAGTTCGTTGCAGATCTGCGTGCCCAAATTCAGAAAGAATTCGCTGACAGCCGGCTGCAATCCGGGACTTTCAGTAAGTATTAAACTTACAATAAACGTATTGTAACTTTATGCGTGTATATATTTTCAAGATATTTTCGATGATGTTAAGAATATAATATAAAGAGAGGAACCTGCGTAATATTAAAATGGATAATGTAGAGGGAAAAAACATTATGAATGAGAAAATTTATGTTTTTTGTCGTGACGTATATTGCCATAGGACTAATGTTGTACAGGTATATACTCCGGGTAAGAGCACGAGTATGTATGTATGTATGTATGAAAGTATGTATGTATGTATGTATGAAAGTATGTATCATTTATGAATGCAGATCATAAATTATACACACTACATCAATTTTTCGGGTTTTAACGTATAAAGTCACGTTAGATTCGTCTTGATATTTCTGGCAACGCTAAACTATATATTAAGTAGCCTGGAGTTTTTGTTAAATTCATAACACTTTTAACGCTTCTAATAAAATAGTGGTGTTAATAAGATATATAGCTCTGTCAGCCATAATTTTGATCGATATCGATAGACTGTTGGTTTGTCCGTGCAGTAAAGTGTTAATAAGATATATAGCTCTGTCAGCCATAATTTTGATCGATATCGATAGACTGTTGGTTTGTCCGTGCAGTAAAGTGCTCATTGTTTGTTCACACCGAACTGTGATGTCTGACAGGTCACTTATTTTTGTCTAGTCCAGACGGCTGGCTGTTAGCTGAAGTCCAACATATAGACTGCACCATTCAATGCACTCAGACGAGCTCTTCATGTCATCAGCCAGTGAAGTACCCAGATTTTAGTTCTTGCTAAGTTCTGGGTATTCCACTGTCTGATGACGGTCTCTTGACCGGGGAGATACATCTCGCTCATATGATGCCTCCGTAAAGTGATAGCGATGCTGACGCGCTTCGTGTGGGTTATGTGTAGCCCGTGGAGGGGAGGAGGAAATGAGGTTTCTATACCCCGGAAACCCGGCTTTGTATTTAACGATAGTCTCGAGTTCGCACCGGCAACCAATCAGTCAATTAAAAAATAACCAGAAAAAGAGACTCAAACTGCAAACATTTATATGTAAAACTATTAACATATTGCGTAGATTTAGACAAATTTAAACATCTTAAATACTCTTCAACGTGGTTATTAAAATCTTTGTTGTACTCGAATAGATCTCCATTGGAAATCCTGTTAGTATATGTATCTTGTGTCTGGCAAGAATTATGATGTATTTTGGACGGATGGATAAACGGACATATTGCAATCTGAAATAACATTTTTTTAAACAGATTAGGGGGCAAACGAGAAATCGGACCCTTTTAACGATTACCCACACCCATAAACATCCACATAAATATTTTGCCCATGCGTTACCCTCCTTCTCCCCTCCCCCTGTCAATAGGAAACCGGCTACTCACAAACCACACGAAACGCGACACTGAAAATGTCACTTTACGGTGGTATTATATCAGCGAGAGGTACCTCCCCGGTCGTGTCGGCCCAATTTCGTTGCATTGGAGGAGGTAATGTCATGCACCATGCAAGGCACTACCTCCTCCTATGGCAGCATGGCACTACCTCTGCCTAAGAAATAATTTTTCGCGGCACGGGGCACGGCTCACGCAATAACTGCTCAACAGTGCAGTTTTTACAAAAGACTCTGGAATGACATAATTTACTGTGTATCCCGAACGAATAATGGTTTCTAGATTTTATGAGGTCAAAAGCACGCGGCATTTCCAGTATGAAGTTAAGCGATGAGATTAAGTGTATGATATGAAACAATTCTCTTGGCGGTTTACATTTACACAAAACCGATTCACAAAAATGCGACCTTACTCGTGGTACGCCGGTACATTTAAACAAAGTTACTTGGTACTTTATCTTTTAGAAAAATGCTTTACCATGTGAGGTTCGGGTTTACTAGGACAATGGCGGCCACGTATCATAGATGCGAAAATTTGTGGGTAGATGTTTGTTTCACTTTCACGTAAAAATTACTGAATGAATTTGAATGAAACTACAATAATGTAGCTTATGTATCAAAGCAACACATAGGCTATAGAAATAATAACTTTTGCACTTGGTTTTGTCTATACTCCACGCGGATGGAATAGCGGGTAACAGCTACTAGTATCTTAATTGACTAGATGCGAATGTATTACTTCTGTGACAGTATTTCTACTGTAATTTCATGTACATATTAGTAAACAATGAACTGTAGCTGTAGTGTGTATGTAGTGTAATTACACAGTTGAATGCCGTATAGTTGAATATGCTCAGAGTATTGTTCTGATGAAAACTGATGAAATTACTTTCACCATCACTTGCAGCATTGTTGTGTCTCTTTAACGGGTTTTATCGCGTTTCTTTAGATTTTCTTGTGGAATGAGACAGAATCACCGTCATGAACGGTGAAAATCTACAGAAACGCGATAAATCCGTTGAAGAGACACAACAATGGATAACATTCGCGTAAATTCACGAAAACTATTACTTGCAGCAGTCTGAAAATGTCCACTGCTGGAATATGTACCAGACATCGTCACAGTAATTTTTTGACGTTGACGCCCATGAACATACATAATTAGTATATACCGCTATAAAACGCAGATAGTGACGCTACGACTAATGGGACCGGAGACACGCGGGTGAAGCTGCGGGGCGATGCTAGTTATTAACAAAGTTTCTTTAGTGTGTTATAATGTGTGTTCACGTAGTCAACACGTAGACAAAGAAATATAATTACCGTTCACGTACAGCGGTGCTGTCTCATCCTCGTTAGTGTAGGGAGCCCCTCATTTATAATTCCCGCGCTACAGCGCAGCTCCCTAAACTCAATTTACCCGGCTGCTAATGGAGTAACAGAAATAGTTTCATAATATTGTTATAAAACTAAAATCCATATAAATAAGGCGATGTAAACTGATAAGGATATATAATATCGTCGTTCAAGCCAAATTTCGGCCACGGCGGCCATCTCTATAGAGACTTTTTTCGGTGCTTCAGCTTTCTTCTTATGCTGTGGCATCGGAGTGCTATGAGTGCTCGTCTGGCGACGAGATTAGTTTTGGAGTCGAAAAAAGTACTGACTTACCCACGCACGGTGGTGCGTGCACAGTGGTGGTGACCACCAATGTGATGGCTGTCCGACACGACATATATAAATTATGACAATTACACATAAACTCTATAATAGGTATAACGTGGAGGTAGGTCTTTTATATTCGGTAGTGTTCGCTCAGAGATAGAAACTCGATCATAAGTATAAAAAAATATTAGATTTCCAATACAGCTTGGCTGTAAAAACCTTTTCTATGTATATTATAAAACTAAAAAACTGGTCACAAATTGAATGTTTTATTTAATTAAAATAATAAAATCAAATGTAAATAGTTATCTTTTTAAATGTAAATATACATTTGATTTTACTATATTTTTTTTGTATTACTAGCATTCTTCACTTCTCCTACATAGAAACTAAGTGTGCCAAATTTGCCAGTCTTCCGCACGAACAGAAAATGTATCCAAAGCGTTTGGTTCATGTATTAATATAATGATGATAATTATTCAAAATAACCTACGAATATTATAAATGCGAAAGATTGTTACCATTTATCGCAAACATTACTGAATTGACTTGGATGGAATTTGGGGTTCATATGGGTCGCGTTATCTACAATAACAATAAAATATTTTTTATACCGAAAGAAAATTATAGTTGGCATGAGGAGTAGTACATTGGCGAATGTTTACATAAAATTATTAAGCATTGCCGAAAAAAAGTAGCTCTGTTCATTATATTTCTATTTCACTCCGTGGTATTTTTTGATCGTGCTTCTTTAAGTTATGCTTTCTAAATGATATTTTGTTTACTGAAATGTATTGCGTCTATGTGTTTAAACGCAAACACTAAATTATATATAAATATGTATAATAGCAAACATATGTATAAAGGTTTACAAGAAAAATATCGATTGCATCATAGATACGTAATGTTATCTTTATTATAAGGGTTTTTAAAGTTGTACCTTTACATACATCGTAGAAGCAAATCTTTTATGAGAGAAAAAATCAGTATCGAATAGTTATAGAAGCATAAAGAGTTCTACGAACTTAAAATCAAATGTACATTTAGTTACACATTTGAAATTGACTATGAAAATCAATTTTAAAATTCAATTTCAAATAAGGTATTGAATCCCATAATCATTTCCCTATAAATGCCATGCAAAAAACGCAACCTCAATTGTCAAGCACACGTGATATAAAATCGAATAATGATCGACAGAATGTCTCGATACATAAACGTACAACCAATCACTTTCAATTGTCTTCAGTTTAAAAGATGCATACAGGCGCATTACATGTCGGCGCTTTTAATGCCATCCGGTAGCAGTGATAAGCTGATTGTGAAATCGATTTCACTAGTGTTGGAGAAAATTTGCAAGCTGATTCACTTGGAGGTGATTGAACTTATTTTTTTTTTTCAAATATTATATTGTATAGAATTATCGATCGTTGAGCCCAATGACAGCGGCGGTCACTGCATACGCTGTGCCCCTTCGTACGACCTTGTTCCACTTACGCCTTATTTTTTTCGGTATCCGCGAAATGGAATAGTAATCCGATATTTTCGCCCCACCAGTGTAAATTGGCCCGTTGTTATGCAAAGTTTCGAATTTTCTACGAAACTGTTGAAATCGTTGCTTTCTTTGTAAACTATGTAGGTCAAATGAGTCAATAGTTTGGATTCCTTCTCTGTGTATGTTAAGTTTTTTGTTATACGGATTAGAAAGCGCTATTTGTTGGATGTGTAATTATTTTGTGAGAGAAATGGGCAGATGAGGTAGCATTTGGACTTTTGTTACGCGACTATCGAAGTCCATAGGCATTCACAAAACCTTATAGTGTTACTAGTAGGCACGTTGTCGGCTTAGTCGAGGTTTATGTCATCGCGTACTTGTAGTTCCCGGAAGGAATACCGCTGGAGTTCTGTGGGTAGAAGGTGCTGTCTCTGTACCCTAAGTACCACATGTCCACAAGATTTTTCCACAATGATGATGCTCTACGAAATAGGGCCACCATTGAAGATGCATTGAAATCCTCATAAGCAATTGCATCTGTGGCCATATCGTATAGCAATCTCTGGGACTTGTGGTGCGATGGAAGGTATTTATGAAGTCGGTTGTAAAACTTCAGACTATAAGTTGATATAATTATAAAATTTTGTCGCCGTGCCCGATTACAAGTCGTATTGCGGGAACACTTGTACACTCCCCGTGGTAAATGTCTATTAAAATACTACTATAAATATATATATACGTGGTAAATGTCTATTAAAATATACTCATATATTAAATAAAATGCTCGGAATCTGCCTGTATGCGATCGATTTTATTGAAATCTACGGAACAGATTTTGATGCAGTTTTCCCCCGTGTATAAAAACGATTCTCGAGGAAGGTTTTAACGTTAAATTTCTTAATGTCCCTGGTCCCTCTCCACTAATTCTGTCCTTGTAGTCTCGCCTGTGTCCGCGGCGAACTTCTCTTATTTAATTATGTCGCCTTACGATCCTCAAATTTTAATTTAGATTCGATGAGCAGTGCTAGAAATTCACGTTAATAGTATTACTCAATTCATGCGCCCTGTAACATAGATATTATTATTGCTCCTCTTCAGCCTACTCTCCCATTGGGTCACCGGACCACATTACATTTATAAAAAAATATACTCAAAATTTTAATTTTTTTAAAATGATTTAGACCTATTTAAGTGTGACAATATGGCTTTATCTAAATATCAAATTATTTCAAAATGTTATCCATCTAGTGTTTTTAATTGCTCTAAAATATCGCCAATGATTTCGAAAAGATTTAACATATATAAAATTAATTCCCCGTGGATCTTTTGTGAAATATCATTAAGATGTTCAAATAATTTCAAAATATTAAAAATTATAATTAAGAACTTAAATTCTCAATGAGAACAATTAAAAGAAATGTTTCTAATTGATCTAAAAATTTCCTAATATAGTCCAATTTGTCCCGGTCAACGTCGGATCTTTTTGCTAGTTATATAAACATAATTTGTCACATTAGCAAGGCAGCGAAGTAGGTGGCGAGCTAAAAAACCCCAGAATTAACCCACACATGATAAATAATGTATTCCAAGCTAATTTGTCACCTTGTCCTACTTTCAATATCACTACGGCTACGAATTTCGTAACGCCTTCGTAGCACTGTGCTACGCTCGTAGCAATGTAGATCTAATAAAGATTGAAAATAACTTCGCTCCTATTTCCCCTTTGTCGCTGAACCAGATAAGTACAATTGGGGACTAAATAAAATTAATCAGCATCACTAAATAAAATAATAAAAAAATAAAAAAAATTTATATTCGAGGCAAAGCTGTTATTATATTCAATCTGAAGCTTTCGTTTCAGGATTCCATCTCGACCAGATGCATGTAGCGTCATTGATAAATGGTTTCACAATCTTCAATTTCAACGTCGCGTATCAGTCAATGTCACAGGAAAATAGATTTGATTTTGAATATCTATTCTGAGTAAAAACATTTTCATCATTACCTTTCAATTTCTTCACGCAAAATCTGTATTGTATTATAAATGTGTTTATTATCTTCAGTTTCGGCCTATGCATGTTATGCTATGCGTAATTCTATTATCAGTATCATTAGGCTATGTAAAGCTCTATCTTATTTTATATTTCTCTTTTCGCCGGATTTGAAAGGGGTTACCACTGACATGTGGTCTGCAGATAATTCTTTTTTTAATAGTATAAAGTTGTTAGTTGGCTACTAACAACTTTATACTATTAAAAGGAGGTCGACTATTACCAATGCGCATAAAATATGAATTGTTGTTATGCAGATGTCCTTCCTCCCTCCTCCCCTTCAATGGGCTATTCTCAAATTGCAAGAAACGCGAAAGTATAGTCGGCATTTTGAAGCGGTTATCATATCAACAAGAGCTACCTACTTCCCCGTTGGCGCCGGCCTATTTCAGCTGCAATGCATAACACTATCTTAATAAATACTTACGTATAACAATTTACGATTTAATTAATTATTTTTTTATTGCTGTGATTAATAACTAGTCTCGCCATCAGACATTAAAGTTTGGCGAGGATAATTAAGTTGTAACACGTGTGTAAGTTGTCATGAAATAAACAAATTGAAAAAGAAAATTAAACTTTTTTTTATAGAATAGGGGGGCAAACTAATTTTTTTATTACCGACGCCCATGAACTTCCACATAGCTACTGTGCCTATTCGTTGCCCTCATTCCCCCCCCCCCCTCCAGTAACTCAAAAACCGTACGAAACGGGACACTGTAGATGTCACTTTACGGCGGTATTATGTGAGAGAGAGGTTGTGCGGACCCAATTTCGCTTCAATGCATGGCACCACCTATTACGTCCCTTGTAGGGTCGATCGTACATTAACAATACAACTTCTCTATGAAGATAAGAACACGCGACTCAAGCATTCTCAGAAGCCCCTATTACCACGGCACTTAATCCTAAAAGGGTGATTACTGTAATGTGTGCGTGACCGCAGAATTTACCTAGGTTCGGGCGCAGGAACTACTTTAATGTCAGTAGCGCCTTGCAGGGTCAAGGTCGTGGGGTCGGTTCTACGCTCAGTCCCTAACGGCCGGTGGTGATACCATCTGTAACACACGCCGCATAATTTCATAGGCCAATCTAAGGTGTAATCACAATTCACAACAATTTGGACTGACTACTAGTCCCATTGGTGCAATTAAATTAGGCAGGACCGCAGTGGGACCTCTCGCTCACGTGATAACGCCTTTAAATTTATGGCTATAATGTATTTCGTGTCGCTTATAAGTATTGCTGTGGCCCATTAAAGGAGAATAGTACAGGAGGGCAACACGTTTGCATGAAAAATATAATGATGCTTATGGGCCTCGGAACTCATGAAAAAAAATATATTAAAAAGAAACCTCTTTTTTGGGAGGACTGAATTGACAAATTGTGAGCCCTAGTGAGAAAGTGTGTGGAAGTTTTCAGTGAGTTAAGAAGGAGTAGGGGTAAGAAGGGTTGGCGATAATGTAGACCTGCGAGAAGAAATTGTGTGTCTCGAGATTCTGTGCTAATATTTACCTACAAATGTAAGTCTATAACTCTATTTGGCTAAGCGTGGATACTTCTAAAATTCGATTCCCTAGTCTAGAGCTCCTGACTCTTAAGGCCGACACATTAGAATAGAATAAAACTTGATTTTTGAAAATCATTACACATTAGTTATAGTGATAGATGTAGTTGTAGCCTAATTTCGCCCTCGGAATCTGTATAGAACCTAGCCAATTGCGCAGGACATATTGTAGTGCACGAGTGTGTGTACAGAAGTACACACAATGCTTCCTGATTCTCCTATTCTGATTAGTCGGCATTCTCCCACCAATCCAACACGACCGGAGAGAAATCACGCGCAGGACCGATGGCCTAATGAGCTCACCGGGGCACGGGGGTGTAACACCGTCAGCTTCCTGACTCCAAATTGTTAGAAATTGAAAAGTCACTTTATTCCAATCCGTGACTCGAACCTGAAAACCCCCGACAGAAAGGACAGCCTACCGCTAGACCACGAGACAGTCAAATCACTACATAGTATATTTTATATATATTTAGGAATAAAAGTAATTATTATAAGACTTCAGTTTGTAACCTGTACCAAACTACATTTAAAGCTGTACAGTACGTGTTAGAACCTTTAATTTGGGGGTTTGAAAATGTGTGCAACGCACCGACATAATTATGCTGATGTTCATGGGCGTCGGCGGTCGTTGAAAGGCTTCGATCACTCTTCTGTCCCTATACTATAAAAAAGTGTTTTTTCGGTAAAATAACAACAAAGATAGGTACAATCTATCGCAAATTGATGTCTTAAGTTTACGCGAATGTTAGACATTACAATAAAACTACTTTTACGGATTTTATCGCGGTTTATTAAATTATTTATGTAGCCCGACGGTTCAGAAGCTATACAGCAACCATGGTTACGGGTGGACTGAGATGACAGATGTCCTAATGTATCAAATTTTTAAAAGTACCCGAAGAATTATAATTTTAGTTGTTCCGATCAACGCAAACAATACTTATTTTATCTTGCTGTCTTGAGGTGTTATGTTTACCTTTTGATATGATTATCTTCACCACTGGATCTCAAGCAGAGGGAAGAACCCAGCCATCTTCTCTATTGAAATTTGGATGTTTTTTAATTTCAATTGCCTCACGGATCATCCTTGGAAGGAATCGGTGTTCCCTAGTGAGGTTTTGCGGTTAACCAAATATAATGCAATGGCAGGGGCCAACTTCGGCATGCTCACAGACAGCAGATTTTATAACACGTCGGTGTTTCATATCGGCTTTATGTTCTTTAACGCAAGTGTTTATAGATCTTTTAAGTTACTTTTAATAAGTACTGTTTGCGTTAATCGGAACAAGTAGAATTATAATTCTTCGGGTTTTTTTTAAGAATTTGGTACATAAGGCCATCAGTCATCTCAGTCCAGCCGTGACCATGGTTGCTGTAAAGCTTCTGAAACGTCGGGCTACATAAATAATTTAATAAACTGCGATACAATCTATCGCATTCTTAATATTGTATAGTTGGATTTGTTACATAATTATTTGAAAGCTACTTTCTTATCCCAGTTCAGGTTGTGTCAATCGCAAAAACTGTTTACTGAGATTAGTAAAGTTCGTCTCTACCTAAAGGCAGTTACAAAATTGCTAAAACAATCTACCATAGAAGGCATCCTTGCACTCCTTTGTCTTTATTTTTTTGTAATATTTTAAGTAGTTCTTTACTCACTCTATTAATGAGTCAATAAATTCAAATAACGTATGCTTTACGCGTGTGTTTCATGACGGATGCTAGAACTTTCAATAAATTCAGAATGATTAGTGAGTCATTTTCAACATTGCAGTATTGACATGATTATATCTTCATTCAGCCTATATACTTGTGATTACCTCCTGCCTAGAGAGAAAAAAATTAATGACCGAGAATACATATACTATATATGTGGAATTGTTTCGTTCAATGGAGTAACATCGAGTATTCTCCAATTATTTTTAAGCAGTGATAACATTCTGAAAAATTAATGTATTAATTGTTCGAAATTATTAGATATGACTAACTATTAATGTATTTACTAACAAAGTTGTTTAATTGTAGCATAGAATTTCATATATATCAACAGCTTCAATACAGTGTAACGTATATGTATTCGTGGAAAATGTTCCAAAACACTTTATATTCAAGGTTGTTTTTCATTGTACCAATATCAGATGATTGATATGGAGGTAAATATTTCACAATAACAACATCATGTCAAACTTGTTAATGACAAGAATATTCGTCATCATAGAAGTGCATTCAGGCGTGGTAATTAATTCGAAGTTAGTGCCTTTTCACATGCATACGGCCGTGGTACCGCTACCATGCTGGGAAAATTGGAAATGTGAGACACCTTTTTTTGTTGACGTAGAACCATGTGAAAAGGTACATAAGCGATACTGTTGCTAAGGTTCCGTAGCCAATGGCAAGAAACGGTACCCTTATAATTTCCGTACTATATCCATCCGACTGTTCGTCCGCATGGCACAGATGTTTTATATGAAGACTGTATGTTCGAAATTCGGAATCTAGAATCCAGGTGGACTTTACTTCCACAAAAAATTCGGAATCTAGAATCCAGGTGGACTTTACTTCCACAAAAAATTCGGAATCTAGAATCCAGGTGGACTTTACTTCCACAAAATAATAGTTTTATTCATTTGTGAGCTATGAAGTTATCGTTATAGGTATTAGTGTTTTTCTATTTTACATAGTCAGTATTCTTTACCAAATCTACTAATGTTATAAATGTGAAAATTTGTAAGCATGTTTGTTATTCATCCCGAACAAATGAGTGTATAAAATGTACGGAAACATTTAATAGAAGCAGCTGATATAATACAATTTGTGTTTATATTTACTAAATTAACATACATATCGTGTTTAAAATTCTATGATTATTTAACACTGACATTATTTTATTCTAATAAACGTTACCTATCGAAGTCTTCACCAGAGCCTTGATGTATTAAAAATAGATTTATATTAGAATTTCTTTAAAAATCGTTTTATATCGGTACAAAAAAAATCGTCAAATTATACCGACAGTGTATTTGATCCGGCTATAAAATATCACGAAGCCATTAAAAGGTAAAAAGAGCTCCCATAAATTGGTGATTTAGTGAGACTCGGTCATTGGACACGCACATCAAACGTTACCATCTTTATTTATCGAATAAAGCGTTTTAATATGAATTTATTGGCTTACTCCTTTTGAAACGGTCCTTTAAGGTTAAAATACACGAGCAGTAAGATCTTTTGAAATGGACGAGAGTAACACCGATCGAAAAATTACGCAGTAAAAAATCTGTTTGTCTGTAAGTCGTTTTTCGGATGATATAATTTTAATGGTAACGGTTCTTTAATTGACCGGTAACCGTGTCGTCTGGTGAAGTGACGAAATATTTTGTAAATTTGTTCATATACTTTATGAAATTGTATCAGAGCTACCTCGTAAATGCTATGTAAATATTGAATGTGTTAGCATATTCACATTATTCGGTATAAATTCCCTGGTTTAAGGAAATCCCTGGTCGTGATGCTTCTTACTAATTGACACATTAATGGCAACAGTTATTAGTATTAATTATTTCAGGGAGTATATGACGTTAGTGCTGTACTTTCAGTTTGTTTTGCCACACAAAATGAATTCAATGAAATTGAGTGGAATGTGACGCTTGTAATGGGTATGCCATAACCTTTCACATCATCATAAATTAAACTTGCTATATTTTATACATTTAGTTTGCCTCGTGGTTTAGTGGTAAGCGTGTTTAATAGACGTGTGGTCCCGGGTTTCAATCCTGGGTTTTTTATTAGTCTTAGTAATATGGTACCGTTTTCTTCCGTTGGATACGGGCACTAAAACTACAATATTAAAAAATGAAATCCGTCGATAAGTTACTATTGAAATTGCGAGACCGTCATTGGGTATTTTCAAATTGAACGTTCCGTTTACGTCGACAATATTTTCTCTTCGTTCATAAAATTTGGCTAACATTTAAAAATATAACTTCGTTGCGTAACTGCTCTTGGCAGAACCTGAGTTGTAGGTAATTGTTGAATGGCAATACTTACGTTCCTATTGATGTGTTAAGTGTACGCGAATATTAGTTATAACAATAAAACTACTTTTACGGATTTAGCAGCTACGTTGTCGCGTTTCGGTGAAGGGAAGGAGGGCAACGTATCAGCATATAAATTATGCGGACGTTTATGGGCGTCAGTCGTCAGTAGTCAAGTGATTGCCCCCCTAGGGCTACGAGAAGGTGCATCAGGGGGTACGTACAGATGATGATAATCATATTAATTAAAGTGATTAGTGATTATGTACGCAACTAAATGATTACTATTTTATGGCAATAATTAACTTAAAATAAGACTTTTTTTCTTGGGGTGGTGCGCAGAAAGTGTAGTTCTTTTACCAGACCTGAGCTTATGCTGATGAAGCGAAGAGAAGCCCAATACAGTTCCATGGAATTACTATGTGTGCTCATCACAAGATGCATCCCGATATGATTTGTGTTAATAGCTAATTTAATTATTTGTTATCATGGCCAGTGGAACCGGCAGGTCCCTCCTTGACACTGACGTCGGGAGCTGCTCGCGCGTGGTGGCTTTAATGATCTCGGCGCTGATGTAAACATTTGGCTCATGGAGAGGATCATGAACGGGGGAATTGTGTAGGTAGCACGGTACCTTTTGTATTGTGTAGGTAGCACGGTACCTTTTGTATTGTGTAGGTAGCACGGTACCTTTTGCATTGTGTAGGTAGCACGGTACCTTTTGTATTGTGTAGGTAGCACGGTACCTTTTGTATTGTGTAGGTAGCACGGTACCTTTTGTATTGTGTAGGTAGCACGGTACCTTTTGGGTAGGGGGTACGCGGTGCTCCCGGTCCTGATCTCTGACGTCAGAGTCATGTGACGAGCGACCCCGAAGTCTCTCTGTTAGATTATTTCATTAAATTTATTAAAATCAATATTCTCATGTTGGGGTGCACTTCTCCTATCTGCGGGAGAGTGGGTGGTTTGGGGGGTTTTTCTCCATTTCGACCCCAAACCTAGTCCCAGCCCCGGACGACCACTCATACCAATTTGATGACCTACAGCTTTATTGGTGTTCTTCTCGCTTCGACAGCGTGAAAATTAGGTTACACTGCCGTACAAAGGGAATCGAGGCAAGCATGAAAACCTTGTTCTGTTAAAATAAATCTAATATTATATATATGTATACACACGTCATATGGCTGTACACTGAGCCTAACTGGGGTCCAGTTCCCCGGGGAGTTTCTAGTAAGAAATACCACTCACAAATTGCGTGATTTGGACGATTTCCTGTGACCTTTGCTCTTTTTTTTGACTAGCAGATCAAAGTGTTTTCATATTTAATATCGTAGACATCCCCAGAGTTTCCTCGCAAAGGTTGCTTAGATCTTTCCTAGACATTGTATAAACGTGTAGTGAATATAGCGAAAAGTTCTCCTATTTTTATTAATATATTTAACATATTTTCACGGAAAAGGCATACGATTTCTGAAGTGAAAACTTCACGCGACTGCGTGGAGTACTTTTTGGGCGAATATAAGTCATCGAACACCCGTCATTGTCCTGTCACGCTGCACGTCACCCAACGCCAATGCATGCGTTACAATACATTTGTATGTTTTCGCCCCTGTTGGATGCCCACGTATCCTATTCTATTTCCAATACGCCATACATTTATATTGTGACGGAATAAAACTAATATTTTTATAATATTAAAATATATACTTTTTAGTGTACACAAACACACTATCTTATGTTTAGGGTTCAGTGTCTCAAAATCAAAGGTAGCCTTTCTAGGATCACTTTCTTGTTCGCGTGACAGAGTCAGGCTAAAATCAAAGGTAGCCTTTCTAGGATCACTTTCTTGTTCGCGTGACAGAGTCAAGCTAAAATCAACGGTAGCCTTTCTAGGATCACTTTCTTGTTCGCGTGACAGAGTCAGGCTAAAATCAAAGGTAGCCTTTCTAGGATCACTTTCTTGTTCGCGTGACAGAGTCAGGCTAAAATCAAAGGTAGCCTCTCTAGGATCACTTTCTTGTTCGCGTGACAGAGTCAGGCTAAAATCAAAGGTAGCCTTTCTAGGATCACTTTCTTGTTCGCGTGACAGAGTCAGGCTAAAATCAAAGGTAGCCTTTCTAGGATCACTTTCTTGTTCGCGTGACAGAGTCAGGCTAAAATTCACGTTGAACACGGACTAACTTAACGGATTCTAATGTACAGTCGTTCACACGTCCCCACGGAAGTATCCACTGGCACGACGAACTTATATTTGCCTACACTCATTTTTTTATAGAATAGGGGGGCCAACGATCAATCGGACCTTCTTACGACTACCGACGCCCATGAACATCCATATAATTACTATCCCGATGCGTTGCCCTCCTTTCCCCATTTTTTTCCTCACAAACCGCGACACTGAAGATGTCACTTTACGGCGGTATTATGTGAGCGAGAGGTATCTCCCCGGTCGTGCCGGCCCAATTCCGCTGCATAGGAGGATGTAGTGTCAAGCACTATGCATGGCATTACCTCCTGCTATGCAGCATGGTACTGCCTCTTCCTTGCAGCACGGCACTACCTCCTCCTATGTAATGAACTACAAATATAAGCAGTAATGTTTTTTTTTCAGTTATGTAATGAATAAATTTTTGTATTTTAACTTTATTTTTACAATCATTCCTTACTTGAAGCCAAGTTTCATCGACCCTCGATGGTCGAGTCCAACTTGTGAAGGGTCTGTTATAAAATGAAGATCATGCTAAGTCGGCTTTGAATATAAATATGCAGGCTACTGAAAATACAATTCATAATTAAATATGCCGGCTTATCATGAGTCGTATTTTCGTCGTATTTTTGTGGGCGACTTACGTTGCCGCCACGAGAAATTGTTTTATATCACATACTCGTAATCGCATCGCTTACCTTTTAGTTCATATTTACTCTGTTGTATCCGAGAGCAAAACATCAGTCAAAATATTTTTCATGACTACATACTCCACTGATATCCACATAATTGCTATCCAAAAGCATTGCTCTCTTTTCCTCGTCCCTTTGAAATGGGAACAAAATTCAGAAAACAGATGAGATACGGCAGCATAGCTTTTCTAACACTTTACGTAGGAAACATGTAAGCGGAAGGTCAGTTCGTGCCGTCCCAATTTAGCTGCAATGTAGCAACACTGCCTGTTACAAAAATCCCCTCGTCATCTAATAGTTACCTCCTCTTTCATAAACAACATCCACAAATTACTGACACTTGCTTTATAACTCAATTTAGCACTAACTTCAGAAGCAGGTTTCATCTGGTATAAAATTATATCTCAAAAAACCAAGGACTATAAAAGTACAACTCAATTATTGCATTACCCTATCTACTAGAAAAGATACAATAAAGAAGTATATAATTATTACTAAATTTAAGTATTAGCTCCTAGGATACGTATAACAAAGGAGTATAAAGTGTAAATTTATTAACAAGCTATAGCGATATAAACATATTTTAAATTTCGCGTGCAGTTGACGCTATATCGTTTCCTCAGCGTTACAACAAGTGACGAATTGCATGCATGTTAAGTTTAAATAAAACTATTTACATACAAATGAATCTCACTAGAAGACCATTTAAACGGATTCTATCGCGGTGCCATAAAACACTACAATCCTTCCGTGACCACGGTAGCTGTAGGGCGACCGAAACGTCGGGGCATGTTTCATGGGCCGCGCTACAACCTGGGTAAGTGGTTTATGGTCATACGAGTATGTGGCATTTATGAAATCAAGAAATATAACTGATGGCATTTTATATAAATTTAATATCAAAATGGCATTTATACAATAAAAACTGTGACTAGAGTCCAGAGACATCTATACTAATGTTATAAAGAAGAAAAATTTGCTTGCTTCCGTTGTATAGGCTCCAAAACTACTGCACCGATTCGAAAAATTCCTCTACCATTAGAATACATTAGTGATGAACATACACTATAGGTCATGTTCTAAAACGTTTTAGTGATCATGAAAGCTTCCAAAGTGTGAGAAACATCTAAGTAAATCCTTATTTCGCTGCAGAAATTCTTGACAACTACCTATCTTTGCAGACGTTGTTCTGTCATAAATTTTATTTGTTACCATGGTAACGTATCTCAATTATTTCGTGAACTATCCGTGCGCATCCTTATGAAATGTTATAAAGACTATGGTGTTATAAAGACTGTTACTTGTCTGTTATACACTTTTCTGTTTAGTCTCGTCACAATTATTTAAAATACAAGAAATTATTGTACCAAATAATAATTAAAATAAAAGTTACGTTAACGATCTCAAGTTTTATCACCGGTTTCATTGCGATGTTATAAAATGAACTATCTAACAGTACTACAGCCCGTTTTGGGACTATTAGAGACACATTTAGGTTATAATAAAACGTTTTGAATATCCTACGCCGGAAAAAATTTCTTGCGGTTTGTGTTCATCAAGGATGATAATTTTTATAAGCGTCATTAGATACCTAAAAATTCCGATTGTTCGTTTGAAACTTTATATTATAAATATGAGCGTTTTAAAATTGAAATATTAGAGTATCACGGACAGAGCGAAACAGATTTACGCACATACGGCTGTGTGCAATTGTGATATCTGTTCTGTGTCTACAATTCTGTAGAACTCGGAAACCCAGAATCAAACCAGGGCCTTCACAATCTATAATGAATGTACTTGCCTGCCACCGGCCTCATAAAGTGTACGTACTGTACACATTAATTACGTAGTAAAAACTACTCAACACGTTTTAGCGGTAACTCGACAATACAAAGTTCAGTTAGTTGCGACCTTCACTTAAAGTCAAATGTGAAAGGAAGTGACTATAACTTTTACAGCTAATGTATTCTGTCGGAAACTAGTTTAACTCATCATCAGCCCCGTTTCGCAATACGAGAACAATATAAATTGATCGTAGAAAAACGCGCGGAGCAAAGTAAAAAAATGGTGGTACCATTTGCATTGCTGCAAGACAGTAGGCCCTTATTTTTTTCTTTTCACGGGGTAATGCATTTATGTACAGCCATCGGTCTTAGGCGGGATCCGATGAGGGACTCGCGGCTGAGTCGAACACCCACTAATTCGCTTTTTTGGCCCACCCCGCGGCCTCCTTCGTGGACATGAGACAGTCTCACAGAAAGAGGTTATCAGTCACTCGTAAGCATCGAGTAGATCACGCTTGAGAAAAAGAGGTCCATCCCGCCCATCGTCGCTGCCAACTCGTGACGCTACATGGCCCATGTAGGGGACACCACTAGGGCGTGTTGGGCCGTGTAAAGGGCAGCGTCACCCTCGTGGCAGCGCGCCCATGGTGGTGAGAGGTACCTACACGTCTGGCTCGAGCGGGTCGGTACCTCTCATCACCATGGTTCAAGCCTTGCCGTGGCAGTGGGACTTTGTAGCCTGGAGTGAAACCAGGCGAATCTAATTGAACCGAGGGGGATCTTTGCACCCCTCTTATAAGAAGAGAGAATAAAGGGCAGGAGGTGGAAGCGCTCTCGGCACCCATCTTATAAGAAAAGGGAACCAAAAAGCAAAAGGAGGAGGCGCTTTTGCGCACGGGGCAAGGGGCGAGGACGAAAACTTCATACCATTGTACTGTCCCAAAGTCGGTGTGGTGTTCCTGTATTGCGGGGCAACCCTATCTGTGGAGGTGGAGCCGGTCGCTTTGGGGGCTGACTTTGGGGGGAGTCGTCGGGGTGAGTGAAGGCGCGTAAATGCGTTTCTCCGCGTCAACAAAAAAAAAGGGTCAGTATATCTAACTCAAATGATATCGCCTGTAAAGTGATAGCTACGCTATCTTTTCGTACAGCTTTTGATTAGATGAAGTGAAGGAGGGTTACACATGAGCATAACCATTAACTGTCCGTATGTTAATAGGACGTCGTCACCAAGCTGGGAGCTCATTCATTTATCCTTCTGTGTTAAACGAAATAGAAGAAAATTGAATATTTCAATATCAACGACATAACGTCCAACCCTTTTACTAACAGCGGATAGGCCCTTCCTTATCACGTATCGTCATGAACGATCTTCTATAGCTCATGGCTGAATAACACGTTACATAATGGAGCCCGACCACTGCATAAAGAGAGTTCCGTTGAGGGATTTAATTAGTCGTAACTTACTTTGTTACAAGGATAGCATCGCCCCGCGGTTTTTTAGACCTTATGCTCATAGCTTTCTATGACAAATGGGGTATCTGAAAATTAAATATTTTTTGAAATC
>JAFELO010000264.1:1206870-1218870 GCA_017140195.1 Eumaeus atala | reverse complement strand
ACGGTCGGTTTCACAGGTTGAGGTCCATAAAAACTCGTTTAATCAATTGTTATATCATGTGTCCAAAAAATTACGATTTCTGTTTCATAGGTGTCCGGTTAGGTAAGTATAAGTTCCCTACCATGGTTCTACACTTGTGGCGGTGGAGCTTACTAGCCTCGGGTGATCTGAGGCACCTTGGGCAAAGCCAATTGAACTGAGGAGGTGGATAATCTTCGTACCTCTATTTTAAGAAGACGGGAGAAGAGAGCAAAAAAATGAGGCAGCGCTATTGCGCACGAGGCAAGGGGCGAAGATGGGAACCTCACACCATTGCACCGTCCCAAAGTAGATGAAGTCGGTCCCTCTGAGGGCTCACTAGCCGTCGAGGTGCCCTGATGATTTGTATATCCGGAGCACCTCACCGAAGGCGGCACTGATAGCACTCGCGGTGGTCTTTGTGGGTATTCGGCACTATAATGTGCCGCTAGTCCCACACACCACTGTCACACAGCCAGAGTCAGTAAATGCGTTTTCCCGCGTAAAAATAGGTCAGTGAAAGATCATTAATAAGCATTTGCATGATACTTAAAATGTAATAAGTAACATGTGAAAAATCCTTAAAATTTTAGCTGTCATTTACTGGGTGTCAGAAAATTGTCTCTTAGGTATATATTGGTTACTGGTATCGGTGTGCACGCATCTTAAATATTCACCCTCATAATGTCTCCAAACACACCAAAGGAACTGTACTTTTAGAAACTTCAATTGTTATAATAATATAATAATATCTGTGGATTTATCACACCTCGTTAGCCTAGCCTTGTGCTAAGTACCGTAAGGACTTGTGTTACAGTTACTAGACGACGGGAATGTCTTTAATATGTTTTATAAATTTTAGAAATTTTATATATATATATATATATATATATATATATATAAGATTTTTATTATAGAAATACATATAATACGCATATTTAACATCCATGACCTAGTCAGGATTCGAACCCGCGACCTCTGGCATAAGACGCGGACTAACTGCCACGTTACCAACTGAGCCAGCCGGTCATAAATCGAATTGTTGATGATGATGATGGTTACTGGACATAGAGCGTGGCTCGTAAATTCACAGACTCAGTGCGCCGAGACCTCAGACACCGTGGCGCCACGCCTGCACATAAAATACTTTCTTTACTGCACTCGGGAAGATATTTATACTTGGAGCGTCGGCGAAAACGCCAATGTCCATGTCCATTATAAAATTAAAAAGTATGATTTATTTGAAAATGGAATAAGGGAAAATCAAATTTCTTAAATAAACTCGTAGCTGAAAAAGTATCGTAAAGCTCACTGTTACAATCACTATGCAGAGGATAGTACAAATCCCCAGCAGATCAGAATTCTGTATTGAAAGACATAACTTTTTTACATTTGCATATTATTTCCATAGAAAAAGTTGTTTTTGATTAAAATGAAAGACTATCATTCTTAATGTTGTAAAGCCAACTTAAGTATTACAGTTGTTAGAGTAGGTGGTACAATTGACATTAACTTAAACTTACTACTGAACTGAAGACTAAATCGAAAAACCATGGCCCAACAAGGGGTGGGTGAAGGAGGGCAACGAATCGGCATAGTAATTATGTGGATGTTCATGGGCGTCGGTAGTCATAAAAAGTGTGCGATTGCTCGTTCGCGCCCTATTCTATAAAAAAATAAAGCTAAAAGCTCGCTTAACCAGTTCACAAGTTTCACAATTTAATAATAGTCTAAAGAATAACACAACCGTTTAGAGTTAAAAGTTCAAAATGCTTATACTTAAGTTATTCAAGACTAACATGAATTATTTAAACACTTTATATTATTCAAGAGATTATTTTGTTCATTTCATTTTGTTGGAGTTTTCACATTAAGAAACGTTATCTAAGGTCGGTTCTTCCTCAGTTATAGTTATTTGATGATGGATTTTCGAAAGAAATGTAGCGTATGTTAACCAAATTTCATCAAAATCGAATCAGCGGCTTAGCTGTAAAAGCGTAACGGACAGACTTTCGTATTTATGATGCTACTAGCTTGTACGTTCGCGTGTGTTCTTCGCATTTTTTTTAAATAAAAAGTTTTCCTTCTCATTAACTCTAATAATATATGTATATAGGTTCACGATAATCGTTCGAGTAATCTTGGCGTAAAAGCTAAACTGACAAACTTACATTCGCGTTCACCTCATCAGTCTAGAAGTATAGATATAGAAATATCAGTGAATGCCAGATCCCGAGGAAGTTATAATGTTGACTGAGCACTTCAGCTTCTCGGCTATGCTGTCAAAACTATGAAATTCGATTAATAACTTTAAGCTAATGGTTATGTATCTGCTCCATTGATTAATGATGAATTGGACTATTTTACTCAATGTGTTAGGATGAGGTAGTGCCACGCTGAATTGCAGCCTAATTAGGCTGGCACTGGGAGGAATCTCTGGCTCACATTACACCGCCGTGAAGTGAAAATTATGCTGTCGCGTTTCTTCTTCTCTTTTTACTTTCTTCGGTTTGTGAGTAGCAGGTGGCCCATTAGAGGAGAAATGAAAGGAGGGCAACGTATCTTCATGACATTAATGCGAATTTCTATGGGTATCGGCAGCCGTCGAAAGGATCCGATTGTAATTTTGCGATCAAAACCGAGCTAAAGTCAATGTTACTCACTGTTACGTAGACTAGGAAAGCTCTTCTATACTTATAACATAAACAAGAACAGTTTGTTTGTTTGAGCACGCTAATATCAAGAACTACTGGTATGAACTTAAAAACTATTTTCGAATTGAGTAGTCCATGTATTAATGCACTTTATAGGCTGTATGCTATGACCCTACGATTAATGAGAACGGAGTTATGCAGGTGAAACTGCGGGGTGATGCTAGTAAAATATGATGATGTGAACAATGCTGAGCCAGACGCCAGCGCTGACCACAATATGTTAGGCTGATTTTAGTCTCACGTCGACGGCACGCGCACCGTCAGCGCTGATGGCCGAGATATATGAACTTTTAGGAAGCGTTTTGTGGTGACGCGTAGCTATCAGCCGTCGGCGTGAGACTAAAATCAGCCTTAGGGGTTATACACACCTCTTTTGTTGGTCAGTGAACTGGGGGCAGACGACCGAAAACAATTGTTTCTGCTGTAAAAACCGATGATCTAATCTCTCTTAGTGTCGTTTAGGTTCACGTTATAACTTAGGTTATAAAACGTTATAAATTAGAACAGATTCACGGAAGTAGCATTTGTCAGGAATTCGTTCGTGTACTATCTATCTAAAGAGGAAAGTTATTTCTTTGGGATACAAAATACCCTGTGTTATTGCAGATATGTGATCCAATTATATTGTGGATTGTTACGTAGTTTTTATGTGATGAGAATAATATACATACTTTCATATATTTATCTGAAATCTCCGAAGATATTTCAATCTGGTCGAGTTGGGCTACGTTGGTTGTGTACCTATTTTAAGACCCTGAGTCAGGGGTTGTTTTAGTTACTGTAAGTATTGAAGCCGTGCAGCTAAAAATGGGCCGGCACAGCCAGGTACCTCTCGCTCATATATTACGGACGCGAAGCATTTTTTCAAAATAGAATAAGGGGGCAAACGAGTAATCGGAACATTTTTAGGCTACCGACGCCCGTGAACAGCCCATGAAACACGAAGAAGTCACTTTACGGCAGTATTGAGTGAGCGAGATGTACTTCCCCGATCGTGCCGGCCCAATGCCGCTGAATAGGAGGATGTAGTGTCATACACCATTCATGGCACTACTTCCTCCAATGCGGCATGGCACCACCTCCTCCAATGCGGCATGGCACTACCTCCTCCAATGCGGCATGGCATTACCTCTTCCTATTTAATATGATTGCTGTGCTTTCGTATTTCGTGCATTTCTAAGTTGTTAACATACCATTGGACTAGAAGAGGGTAGAGTGCATATCTACATAACAATTATGCGAATGATTATGGGGGTCGGTAGCCATCAAAGGACTTCTGCTCGTTTAACCCCTAATTCTTAAACAAGTGATGATGATAAAGTATTTTCTAATTGCTTACTTCAGTTCTGCGTTCTATGGCAGTTATTGTGACAGAAGCGAGAGAGAACAGTTTTTATTTTTAGAAGCGGCACTTGGGGAGATAGTGTGTTCCATTGTACTTTATTGTAAGTGTCCTTTATTCAATACGATCGCAATTAGCCTTTATACAAACGTGAGCAGTGTAAGTTTGTGAGTGGTCGGAGGAAAGAAGGAGGGTGTCTACATAGCAGTCATGTGGATATCTAGGGACGTTAGAAATAGTTCTGACTGCTCGTTTGCACGCCTATAATGTAACAAAATATTTTATTTGATCATATTCTTCTGTGGCACTTAGCTATACTAGCACGGTACTTCCTATTATTTATTTTTGTTATTTTTTTTTGACATGGCGCCACCATCGGCCTATTTTATTGAAAGGACTCATTTGTTTGCAATAGATATCTCGTACAGTAGTGCACATCTCAAAAGTTCTAGAAAAATCTCGCACATCGAACAACCCACTAACCCAATACCTGTGGCTCTCAGGCTCTGTCGCGTTCGCATACCGACGGGCGACAAGCACGCGACGTCGACAGCTCAGTGCGACTAAATTGATTGACTCATTGATAATTCCGTTACTCGTGGGACAAAACGACCTCGCTTCACGTGAACTACGTATCAAGGTCTTAAAACGTATTGTTATAATCATTGTCATACGAATTACGATAATATCATCACACGTGTATATTGTTCGATCTATTTAACCCTGACGTGTTATGAGGTTCTTAACGTAATTAGCACCATGTCTAAGGATGTAAATTTACGAAAAGTTTTCATGGCATTGTTAAAACTGAACTGATAAGCACTTCATTCTGGTAATAAAACTTAATAAAATTTAAGCTTGCTAAAATCACAAACAGTTTGCACGTTTCTATTAAACTCACGGTTAGTCAATTAGGAACATAACTGGCAAATAAACTAAAAATTTTCGTTTTATCTATTTCGGTTATATGCAACTTTTTTTTTTCGGACCTGAAATTTTGCCGTGGAAACGAAGAGCAGCCCAATAAAGCTTCATCGGATTGCTATGAGTATTTTCCCCGAGCGAAGCCGGTGCGGTTCGTTAGCTTCATATAAATTAGTACCTAATCAACAGTTTGTAATTTTGTTTACTGCGATAAATTAAAAAAAAACAAAGTGTTACTTAGCAATAAATTGATCTTATTATTTATATTAGTAAATCTCCAAATCTTAAGCTATGTTCATTATTTATGCCACAGACAAACATACTTTCGTTATTTCTACTCAGCCAAAGTCACAAATAACATTACAAGCGCAGTAAAGTTTCATTACAGTATCCACGCTGTTTAAATGTTTAGTGTCTGGTACATTTTATAGGATAGTAGTCTCAAATTTATACTACCTTTCAGAATTGAAGATGATTGCTAGATTGTTCAGTATTGTCTGGGTGTAAGATGTGATCATTATAATAATTTCGATATTGTAACCAAAGGTGGGAAAAACTTGTAAGTAAATCCTTATGTCGCAACGGCGGAAATCCTTCACAACTAGCTGTCCCGACGGATGAGGTGTATGTTTACGAGGCCGAAATTAAAATCTGCACGAATAATATAAAGAAGAAACATTTAAATGTTTGTTTGTTCGTTCTGATTAGGCTCCAAAACTATTGGACCGATGTAAAAATTATTTTTACCATTAGAATCCTACATTATCAATGATAAACATAGGCTATATAACGTTTTCTAAAAAGTTTTGATGATTATGATAATTTCGATAATGTCACAAAAATGTCAAAATAAATCCTTATTTAGCTGCAGCAATTATTGATAGCTAGCCGTTTGGATTATCGTTGTTCTGTCATAAATTTGATTTGTCATCATTGTAACGTGTAATGCTTATGAGCCGGAAATTAAAATAGATATTTTTTATATTTTTGTGAATCAATGTTCTTTTGCCATATTTCGTGAAATATCCGCGCGAAGCTGGGGCGGACTGCTAGTTTATAATATTTGTATATTTGTAAATTGCTAAATATTTGCCATATTTTGTGAAATATTCGAGCGAAACCGGGACAGACTGCTAGTCATTAATATTATTGCAGCTGAATCAGGACCAATAGAGAACGTACTTCACGTAAATCGTATAATCGATATGCAGACGTTTATGCGAGTTCTTATTAATTTTTATTTGCAAGAATGTGTTGTAGGTACAAAGAAATGTCAAAATAGAAAAGTGAATGTAAATATTGTAACAAAACGATAGTAACGTAACATCACCAAAATCATATTTTATCCATCAGATATTCATTAATCAAATAGTAGTACTTATTTAATAGATACTTATAAGATATTTATGTTACGCTTGAATGTCGAAATGTTGAATTTTTTAAATTTGTATGGATAATGATTATAGTTTTTATAGCCATACAAAATGCATTTCTACCAAAGAGATCCAATCTTTGGGGGAGGGGCGTCATATAAAGCTTATGTTCATCAATACCTGAAAATATCGCCTCATTTTCGTTATTTAGTTTCTTGCTTTCAAAAGAGGCAATTATTATAATGATATCGACGATAGACACTATATTGCATTAGTTTAGTCTAGTCTGTATTAAGTAGTCTGTATGCAACAACTGTCCTGTGGACCGTAAACCTTTATTTAATTCTAATTGTTAGTCCGCTTTTATATTTGTCGTAATTAACATGGTAACGTCGTCAGCAAATAATACATAGTTGTACGCATTAGGTAGATCATTTATAAATGTCGAAATGAGGGGTGCACCTGCAAATCCTCGAGGTTTTGGTTGTCTATGAGCAGACTGGTACCTACCACCTACTGATTTAGCTGTTATCCTTTAAGACGCGGATGGTGATTCGCTGGGACCCCAAGCTCACTTACTAGCTTAAATTATTAACGTATTGCGTGTTGTAGCTTAATAGTAATTATTTTTTATAGCAATACCTCGACGCACGAGCTCGCCACGTGCATTAATATTACTGTAATTATTGTTTAATACGTCGGTTAGGTGTGTACAATAAAAGTAAACGATATTATTTCTACTTTGATCTGAAAATTATGAAATCAAAAAAAAAAATATTTCTCATTGCTTCTGGTTTAGCTAGGGCTTTTATTGTTTTTTTTTTTTTTGCTTTTTAATTGATAGTAGTGTCGGTTTTAGGAAGAGTGGAAAGTGTTTTGTTACTAGTGTCGGTTTTAGGAAGAGTGGAAAGTGTTTTGTTACTAGTGTCGGTTTTAGGAAGAGTGGAAAGTGTTTTGTTACTAGTGTCGGTTTTAGGTAGAGTGGAAAGTGTTTTGTTACTAGTGTCGGTTTTAGGAAGAGTGGAAAGTGTTTTGTTACTAGTGTCGGTTTTAGGAAGAGTGGAAAGTGTTTTGTTACTAGTGTCGGTTTTAGGAAGAGTGGAAAGTGTTTTGTTTTTCGGTTGACAGTCGTTACTATTTAAGACGACGCGAGACGTCCAGGTTATGGATCATTATCTATATTTCAATGGTAATGTATTAAGTGCTAGAGACGGCAGCACAATATTGTCTAATGATCTCTTGTCCAGCTTCAACCTTCAACAGCTTGTCACCGAGCCCACACACTTCTCCGCGCATAGCGGCACTTTGCTCAATCTTGCTCGCACTGATGCAAGTGTCACTAGAGTATTGGTCATCACATTCCAACATTAAGTGACCATGGGATGGTAGTATGCGAGTTGAACGTGCCGAAAATAATGGTACGTCCGAAACCTATATATTGGAGATCCCTTAAAAATATAGATTCAACACTACTAAACGAGTAAGTGGAATCTCACAATCGGAATGCAATAAACGAGGAAAAATGTTAATGTATGTGCTAAGTATCTAACTTCCCATTTGCTTAGGGTCTTTGATTATCTTGCTCGTTAAGGCTCGTTCTACCAACAATCCTTGTTTGATAGAATACTACAAAAATTTCATAAAATTTGTAGCCCAGGCAATCATCCCCGAAAAATATGCATATTTAAAGAAATATGTTTGCATGAACGTAGGAAATGCTAGATCCACGGGGAAGCACATAAAAATAACGTCTACTTGAAAAGAATCGATGTACCACCTTGCTATTTGCGTGATTATGTAGTGGATCAAACTTATATAGACTACCTTAAAAAAAGGTTGAATGTGTCAGTTACTTTTAATTTACGCGTTGTGGCGGATAAAGAGGTAGAGAATGTTATTATGGAGTTGCCTGCATTCACATGCCATCGGTGTGGACGGCATTTCACTTGAATTTTAATCTTATCACTATCACTTCCGTATACATTGTGCGCTTTTACTGGTTTAATAAACAAAAGAATCACGTCTTTCACTTTTCGTCAGTTGTGGTGCGATGCTGTGGTGCATCCCATTCCAATAATTGCTTATCCATTGAATTAAAAACTTGCGGCCAATCGGTATATAACCATGTGCTTCTGAGATTTCAGAAAAAAAAAAAATGTCTGCGAGCAATTAACGGAATATATCGAAGAAAATAACATTCTACACGAAATAGATTCGGTTTTAAGCAACATCACCGTACAACTACTGTTTTCGTTACTGTGATCGATGAGACCGCACGCGCTCAGGATACTGATAATGTAACGATAATGTTACTTCTTGACTTTTAACTACTATTAGCAAAACTACGATTCTATGGATTAAACGAAGCCTTTGTATTGTGGTTTACCAGTTATCTAAAAAATATCTATACGATCTGATATGATCGTAGATATAAAAACAAGGAGGAAAATTTGTCGCATATATACATTAATAGGAGAGAGAGAGTGAGAGAGACCGCGGTGAGATCACGTCACTCCTTTTATATACCAGGCATATTTACTAAGAACGGAAAATCCTACACGGCTACATCTTGCGACCATGTTATTTGAAATTGTCATACATGGTATATACCTATTTAGGAAGCTAGGCACACGAAAACCACACGTCGCACAGGAGACATTCTTTGTGTATTATGCATGCCCAAACACCGCACGGCAGCATTTAGGTTTTAAATACGCTGCAACTAAATGTTGGAACAATCTCCCACCCTCGCTCCGTGACCTTCGTACCAAAGACAACCTTAATGCTCATTATAAAAAGTATTTATCACGTGTTCAAACTGATGCTTAACTTTTAACCTTAACCTTATCAATATTTAGCTTGTATTTTTTTTTATTAATTACTTTAAAATAAAATAAGTCCTTAAATATTTAGTTAGTGCATGTGAAACTTCCTTTGCAAAAATGCAAATTGTTAGGATAAAATTAATTAAATACGATTGAAAGATTATTTAGTGATAGAAAAATTATGGGGTCTAATCGCCAGATTTTATTACAACTTTTAATAAATATTACGTGTATATTGTGTGACAATCCTTATAATAATGTGGATTGGATTTGATTGGATATATTTTTGTAGTATTCATGAAACGAGCAATAAGATTCTTTTCATTACCAACGACGCCAATTTAACCTCCTAATGGGCCGCGGGCTACTAAAAGACCGCAAGAAACGCGACACCAAAGATGTGTGCCGGCCGAATTCCGCTGCAATGCAGCATGGCTCTTACGAATTCATTTTGTTACTAAAGATTCATGAAAAACAACTTTCCCTCCAGAGTAATTTGGAAAAACTTATAAAAAATAACATTCACCCTACAATAATAAAAAGAAATACTCACCGTCTATGAATAATGCCCACGATATATAGAGCTAATAAACCAGAGAGCGTGACTACGTAGCGCCACAGCGTAGTGCTATCGCGTAGCACCTCCGCGTAGCTCTAGCTACGAATTTGGTAGCGCTCCAATACGGTAAATATAAGTTAAATTATAAGGCTGTGTGCAGACTAATAACCAAAACACCAGAAGTAAATAATTTGTAAAGCTAATCGTAGTCTTCTTTTGTTAGACACAAATATATTATTGAAAATTGCTTACTCTTTTATAAATTATTAGGCTGTAACCAAATAAGAATTTTCATCACTCGCTATAATATCATTATATTTTATATTTAGGTATTCCACTGCTTTTTCTTGTGTGGACTTGTCTCATGAATACTAGGCAAGGGAAATATAATATTATAATAACTAGCTTTTGCTGCGACTTCGTCAGTGTGGACTACAGATCAGTGTTCGTGGAAAAAAGCTTTTTGAAAGCTTACGTTTTTTTATAGAAAAGGGAAGCAAACGAGCAATTGGAGCCTTTCTAATACTACCGACGCCCATGAACATCCACATAGTTACTAGCTCTTCCAAATTTTTTAATGTTTTATTTTAGTACGTAAGCTACAATATTACCAAGTTTTATCAGAATCCATTTAGTATCAGTTTCGTTGAGGTACAAACAACCGTACATCTATACATTCATCTAAACTTTCACATAAATAAACCTTGTAAGAAAAAGAAATAAGTTTATAGATATGTAAAAAAATTATATATTTTGTGTAAACTGTTGAAATAATGTAAGTGTTGTAATAATTTAAATAAAAACTAAAAAAAAAAGAATAGTAATTATTGTGCAATCAGCCGTGATCTGAACGGAATTCGAATCCGCGATGTCTGGCATGATAACGTACGTCACAGGCCAGCTTACTACGGCTATACACGGTCGACGAGCCTGCAAAAAATCTAATCTGCACTTTGAACGTGAACCTTATGGTAAGACAAAAACAATAATAACAAAGGGGAACAATAACCCGTGAAACAGAAAACAAATGTAAGCAATATCATAAGAGGTCCATGACCTACCCCCCGCCCTCGTCCCGCCCTGCGAGCTTGAAGCTTGCTTGTAGCATGACAGATACAGTTTGGGCAAATCTATTTTTGATGCGTTTTTGATTTACTTGGCTCCGTCACTTTGTAAATGAATCTAATAATGAAACTGGTGGCGTGAAATAATTAATGAAATCGAAGTGAGTTCGAATAATAAAACAAAAAGAATACTATTTTTAAATTATTTTCATTCGCTAGACAGTGAAATCTAAGGTACTTTTTATAGAAAGAATACTGAAGAAGATAAATATTACTCTTTCTCTTCCCCAATTGTGAGTTTCCTAGACTTAGACAAATTGTGCACGTTATTTTACAAGCACTCGAAGTTCTTCCATAATTCATCACCATCATCATCAGACCTTATCAGTCCTCTGCTGGATGTAGGCCTCTTTCAATGATCTTCTGCTACTCGCCTCCATCCCGGACCAGTTTACTTAACTTGATCCATAGTTACTTAAGGATTTTAAAATATTTTTTTGAAATTCATGCAACTGTATTGCACATACATCAAATCTACGTCATAATTAAAAAAATAACAATATGACATCTACTTGTATATTATAAGCTTTTGTTCGTTAAACGATAAGTCCGATGCTGAAAACATATTTCAGTGACATTTGCGTTATCAAGATGAAACTAATGATACCTATGACGGACAAATATGTCAAGTCGTTCAAGGTGTAGCAAGGAACATAGAAATCTACATACATACAGCCATACATACATACATACATACATACATACATACATACATCCATGCATACATGCATACATACATACATACATGCATACATACATGCGTACATACATACATATATACATACATAAATGTACATACGTACACTCGAAAATCACAACAATACGAGAGTACAATATTTTGACAGTTAGCAAAATTGACTACGATTATCGATGTTAAATCAACACCGTATTTATTCATTTACAACAAGAAAACATTGCTTAACAGCACAGCAGTAGCAAAACAATATTACAAATATTGTTACACTAAATATATTTGTTTACAACATAATTTCGAGGGTTTAAATCGGAGTCGTTATATCGTTTTCTCTAACCGTACTCAGTTTGTATTTAAACATATGAGATGTCAATTTATGGCTAGCATTTTAATGAATAAGTGAAAAATGTTTTTATTTCATAAGACA
>JAFELO010000264.1:1171213-1206777 GCA_017140195.1 Eumaeus atala | reverse complement strand
TCAACATTTTCTCTAATTAAAAGCTTTTATTTAAAGTTTTATTATGCCAGTTTTCAAAGTTTCGTCTATATTATTTATTTTATGATAATCTAAACCTTTTTTTGTTGTTTTTTTTTGATGACGCGGGGAAACGCATTTACGCGCCTTCACCGGCCCTGGGTGGGGTCCAGTGGTGTATGAGACTAGCGGCACATAGTGTCGAATACCCGCATAGACCACCGCGAGTGACATCAGTGCCGTCTTTAGTGAGGTGCCCCTGAACAACGATCAGCAGGGCACCTCGACGGCTAGCCAGCCCCTAAGGCACCAACTCCACCTCCACAGATGGGGTTGTCCCGCACCACAGGACAACCCCACCGACTTTGTGACAGTGCAATGGGGTGAGGTTCCCATCCTCGCCCCTTGCCCCGTGCGCAAAAGCGACACTTCCTATTGCTCTTAGGTCCCCTTTTCTTATAGGAGGGGTACCGAGAGCGATTCCTCTTCTTGATCAATAAGGGCTTATAGGCCTCTTCTTATAAGAGGGGTGCAAAGAACCCCCTCGGTTCAATTGATTTCGCCTGGGTTCTCCCCAAGCTACTAAGCTCCACCGCCACGACAAGGCTTGAACCATGGTGGGAATCATAATCTTAACGTATTTTATCGCGGTTTAATAATTATTTTACAATCCGACGTATCAGGCCATGGTCACAGGTGGATTAAGACGACAGATGCCCTGATGTCATAAGTTATTCAAAGTAACCGAAGAATTTGTAATTAGTTAGTTGTCCCGATTAACGCAAAAAGAGCTTATTGTTTCATGCAGCTGTGAGGTGTTACACTTGGATTTTGATTTGATTATGTTTACCACTGGGTCCCACGCAGACGGGAACAGCCAGCCATCTTCTCTAACGAAACTTGGATATAGAAGTTTAATCAGTAGCCTCACGTATCAATCTAGTACGTAATTTCAAAATGCATAGACTTTTGAGGAGGTACTTCTGGCTCACATATTACCACCGCCATGCCGTTCGTCTGGTTTCTGAGTTTCTGGTTCCCCAATAGAAAAATAGAGGATAGGAGGGTAACACAGGTGCATTATAGTTATAAGGTTCTCCGTGGGCTTTGGTAGGGAGCCATTAAAGTGATCCAGATGTTTGTTTAAAAAAAGAGATGCACCTTTGAGACCTCTGGATTTGCAGATGTATGTGGGCAATGGTGGTCACTTACACCTCTCACAAAGTCACTACTTAATACTAACTTAACTTTATTCCATGAACTGTCTATCTTCACTTACGACGGCTACCTCTCAGCTTTGGTAGGTTTCCTTTTCATGTCGCATTTCGTAATTTCCAATGCCGAGTACCGCAAGTCAAGCAAGCGTGCGTCAAGAACTTTTACTTCAATAACTATTTCCAAAAACGTTCACCTTTGACCATATCGATCATAAGCTTTATAACAAGGCTTAGAAATTAAAATCAATCTCATGTTGAAAACTACTCATCCCTTAAATTCTTTTTTATCAAAGCACCTTTTCGATGCAGATTTAAAATGAGCTATTGCCTTTGCGAAGATATTAACACGTGAATCGTGAAGGTAGGAGTACTTTGCTCCAAAGCTTTATATCGGCAAACGCTTAGTAGATTTACGAGCAATGGCTGTAAAGTTTTATTATTAGTATTTTTATTATATTGCATATTTATTAAATTAGTATGTTACTAAGATCGTCGATGAAATACTACTCATACGTACTAGAATAAAATAAATTTCAGTCCTATTATTTTACTAAATTTTGTCTTTCTAACCTCTTGAACTTAGTTTGTGTAACTAGATATAAAAATTTTATTTCTTTGCCCTGTTAAAACGAGAATTTTATCAAGTTTTATGAGGCACGCAAACGAAAAATATGATATATATCAGTATTCATATGTATGTGCGAGTTATTACCCAAAGTGTGTTGTATTTTTTGTGGTATTTTTATAATGTACGTCCTCGTCGCCATAGTAACGCGCCAGTGATAGGTAACAGCCCGCCATAACCTGCAGTGTTTTTTAAACAATGTTTACGCCTTCACCGATGACCTTGTCAGACACTATATAAATCTACATGCGTCGATACTAAAGGGTCTCTTAGTAATTTCTGAAGTACTGAAGATGCGTAGTTGCCATTAAACTAAAATTGGCTTAAGGAATTTTAACGTAGTGCCGTGTCATTACTTTGTAACGGATCACATTCTCGCCCAACAATGTAAGGTAGTCTGCAGCTTGCCGGCATATAGAACAGGTGTATTAATAAAATCACTAATTTATATCCGCCAATTTATTGTTTATCGACTTTTGACTCTATAATGCTCGTTAAGCTACTGGGCCCCCAAAACTTGACTGGATGTACCTCTCGCTTATATACCACATAACACCTATAGTTCATGGAGGCAAACGAGCAGTTTGTGGGTACTACTGTTTTAAAAAGAGGCAGTGTCATGCTGCTTGACAGAGGAATCGGCACGACAGGGGAGGAACCGCTCGCGCATATGACACCGCCGTAAAGTCACAGGCAATGTTGTTGCTTTTCGTACGATTTGTGAGTAGCCGGTGGCACATAGAAATAGGAGGCAACGCATCCAAATGACAATATTGCTGATGTCTATGGGCGTCGGTAGTCGTCAAATGGCACCGATGGCCACCAACCCTATACAAAAACTCGCTGTTTAACATATCATATTAGACAATCATCTAGCTTTAGCTATACAACTTAGTGTAAGGAGCGCCTAAAATTTACAACTACGTAATACCACGTGTAAAATTTTCACTATTTACTAACGGTCGTGTCGTGTATACAAAGCCTTCACGTGCTTAGCACTAAAACAACAATGTACATCGACGCTGTGTTTTAGCGTTTTACTACCGCAAACAGTGACTCACGCTTAATTACAATATACCATCCCTCACGTTAACTGTGATAGTAATTGTGTGTTGTAGTGAGTATAACTATCGTAATTATCATCAGTTCTTATCATCAGGAGGCATGCGAGCAGTCAGAGCCATTTGAAGTCTTCCGGCGCACGTAGATATTCGATAATTGTAATGTAGATGTGTTGCCCTTCCTTCGCTCCTCGTCTTCATTGAGCCACCGGAAACTCACGAAACGAGATGATTATATGAGCGAAACCCAGCTCAGCTGTGCCGACCCAATTCGGTTACAATGCTGCATGGTACTAACTCTTTTAAGTGATAGTGCCCTTATGTGATTATGGGTTCCACCCCGTGGAGTGGAATAGGGAGAAAAAAATGTAACATACCTGTATGCATATTAGGCATACTTATGGGCTTCGATGGTTATGAAAAAGCTACCGGCTACTCACAAACCGCACGAAACGCGACTGCGACGCTGTCACTTTACGCCGGTATCAAGTGAGCCTCGGCCATGCCGGCCCAATTCCATTCAGGTTCACATAATTACCCCTCAATGGGCCACCGGATCCACACAAACAACACGAAACATGACACCGAAGATGTCACTTTACGTCGTTACTGTGTGTGCCTACTTCCCCGGTCGTGCCGGCCCAATTCCGTTGCATAAGGGGATGTAGAGTCAAGCACCATGCACAGTAAGTACCACCTCCTCCTATACTAAAATATCCGATATCAAGCGACGAATAAGCTCGCTGAAGTGGCAATGGACTGGTCGCATACTCAGAGGAACTGATGACAGATGGGCCAGTAAGGTTCTGGAGTGGAGGCCGCGTTTAGGAAAACGAAGTGTTGGTCGTCCGTTTACCAGGTGGGAAGACGATCTCCGTGCAGTAGCCGGTCCGGGATGGACGCGAGTAGCAGGAGATCGGTCGTCTCGGCGTTCATTGAGAGAGGCCAGCAGTGGGCCGATAAGCGCTGATAATGATGATGATGATTTCTCCTCATAAATACATATATGGACTAGTTACAATTGAATTACGGCTGTATAGATTGAAACATCTAAGATGACTCAGACAGATGCTAAAGAAACTTAATTAGCCCCAGTTTCCTCCACAGAAGCGTGTTACGAAAGTTTCTACCAAGAAAACTTGTCTCTGTGTGACATGATCTTGTTATAACAATACGCTTGTAACCTATCTCATTTGAAATAAGTTTTTAAACTCAATGTCGCTATATAAGAAATCCTTCTTACTAAATGCGTTCTGCCGTTTCAACGCTCCCGGAGGAGGCTTCACTCTTTAGACTTATGTTTTCCTAGTCGTACACTGACAGAGGTCATCATTTCCTGCCATCTCGGCGGCCGCTAGCATCGTCATAGTCATTATGTTGATGTTCATGGGCGTCGGTAGTTGTAAAACGGCTCCGATTGCTCGTTTGCGCCCCAGTCTATAAAAAAAAGCGATGAAGCACTTTTGGGCTTCTCTTCGCTTGAACAGCATAATTTTATTTATTGACATAAGCATGAACTATGTAGGTAAATATGTTTAAAGCTGACTTTAAAATTAGGCATTTCTGCTGTGTATATTCACCCCACGTTCAAAGCATAGCTAAAGTGTCAAAGGCGAACTTCAACTCAGACTATATGTGTGATGCATAACGTAGATACGCGGTAGCGTGTCCAGGCAAGTTCAAAGAACGACCTGGTGACGCAGTGGCGTTTGTATTTAGGCACATTTATTAAAATCCCTAAGTTTACGTACTGTATAATACAATTTATCATGATTTTAGTTGAATAAAAAATAATACATTGCTCAAAAATCCACATTTTTATGACACAATAATCAGAAACCTACTTACAGGTCACCTAGAAAATTTATATTTTGGATCAGGTTTTTAGACTCATACATAGACATATATATATTTTGCTACATTTATTATATACTTCTTGTTTGTAAGAAGAAGAAAAGAAGAATTGTTCTGTTGTGTCTGTGTGTAGAGTAAAAATACCTATGTTGAGCAACACAGGTATTTTTACTGTAGCTAAAAACTAGCCAAATCAGCTCTTTAGCTAGAATAACATGTTTCTTTGTGACTAATTTCAGGATGTTTTTATGCAAATTCACTTGTCGATGAAGTAGACAAATAGGTTAATTGTTACGATTGAACTATGGCTCCTTGGGATGGAATGTGTTTCATAGTATACAAGGTACAACAAGTTTCAAGTTCTGCATTGAAATCTTCTTTATTCCTAAGTTAGAGCCCCACACATCACTGGGTTTCAGCCAGATCTGTTCTGTCTAGAGTGGATTATTAGGATTGAACTCGGTTCAATATTTTCACATTGACGTTTTTGATGGAATACATGTTACATCACACGAGTATCAAGTTCTACCTTGTGTATTTGTGGCGCAGTGTGGACTAATTTAGACATGACTGAGTAGCTTCATCTCTTCGCTAATCAGATGAGTAGTTTCCGCAGGGAGTCAGATATCACAACCACACTTATATCACACAAGATTAGATATCACAATGTCTCTGATGGCGAAAGATCTTTCTGACCTTTCTGGGCTTGTTTTTTCGGACCTTAACTTATGCTGTGGAAGCGAAGAAAAGTCTATTACAGCTTCATCGGTTTGCTATGTGGGTGCGCTGATGTTGGAAGACTGTTAACGATAAGACTTGTAGGGGAACGAACATGCGGAGTCGGCCCCACCTGATGACTACCCATGCCATAATTGATATACAGAAGCATTCAAACGACGGCATCCTCTTCTCTTTCATACCAATGCTCTACATTTATTTGAAATTATAAACTCTCGCGCTATGATATTTGTCCAGGATAATCTCCGAACTACTGAACTGATATTAATGTATTTTGCATGTATCTATGTCCAATTATAAGTATTTGTTATATTTTATTTCGATTCATGAACGATATTTATTATATTACCACAACCTCGTTCGGCTGTTAAAATAGTACCTTTTGTACAGAAATGATACGGACTATAAAGAAAATTTAAAAGTACCTATCTAAAGTTATGACAAGGAAATTTAGGTCGAACCCTGACCTTTATGTTTTCCGGGCTCGACGTGACGTCTTTTCATTTTATAGAATCGTTGAAAGGCACAAAATATACCAAATACACTCATCGATTTTATCTACATATCTGTGATATTTGATTAACTTCTTTTAAATAATAGATATATCTTTTATATTATTCCTACCTCTCGAGCAGGTAATGTTAAATTATTTCACATTGGCATTATTAAAATTCAGATGTCGAGACAAGGTTAAAAATGTTAATGCTTTAAATAACTTATTCTTGACTCTTTCAGAGTCCTTTAATCACAATAAATTTAAAAACTTACGTACGGCAACTTTTCGGGTAGCTTAAAAATTTTTTTGTAAATTAACTTCCAGAATGAAATAACATGAATCGCTAAATCCACTTACAAGTAGTTACTTGAATAAGATCTTGTGACTTACAAGAATTTATGCAATATTCTAAATTTAAATGAAATTCTAAATTTAAATTACTATTCAAATTCAATTTAGAAATTAATTAATCATTTATTTTCAAAGTCATTAAAAATTAGAATTATCTCCTCTATTTGAATAGCCACTTTAAATATTAAACAAAACACAACGTTGAATTGTAATTTTCGGATAAAACAAGTTTAAGAGTAACCAGCTTCTGTTAAGGGATAAAGCTCTATATGAAAGTATTGCCGAGTTCAATTTCCGAGTGCATTTATGTCAGTTTCATACGTCTAATGGATTATATCGACGTGCACGAGATATGAAGCGTATCTGCGGATAAGTGGAATGAGACGTGATACTATCACTTAGTATATTTAAGAGCTTTTATTTGATAATGCTTGAGGTTCGTCGGTTTAAGTGTATATATCTGCGGATAAGTGTAACGTGACTTGATATTTCTCCGTACTAGATACCGTATTTAGTAGCTTTGTCTTTTAGCTAGTGATACGCAACTGCTTCGCCCGTAGTTAATGGGGAACCAACCTTAACAAATTGTAAACTCAAACCTTCCTCGGGAAAAGCTTTAATTATTGGTAAAAACAGCATAAAAATCCATTGCGAAAATCGATCATATGTAGAGAGGCAGGTAGGTCCTATTGGGGACTTTTTTACAATAAGTTTAGATTTTGTCTTCCTTCTGTTTGACCATGACATACATTATGTAGGTATACCCCAGCATGGTTCAAGCCTTGTCGTGGCGGTGGGGCTTATTAGCCTGGGGTGAACCTAGGCGAAGTAAATTGAACCGAGGGCGATCTTAGCACCCCTCTTATAAGAAGAGGCAGACTGGGGGCTGACTAGCCGTCGAGGTGCCCTGATGATTGTTGTTCCGAGGCACCTCACCAAGGGCGGCACTGATGGCACTCGCGGTGGTTTTTGTGGGTATTCGGCAGTACGGCAGTGCTACGAGTCCTACCCACCACTGGACCCCTCCCAGGGCCGCTGAAGGGGCGTAAAAAAAAGGTAAACTTTAAACAAAAGTAGATAAGGGTTATTCTTTTTGAATGGGTTAAAAATAATAATATTTGTAATTATTTAGGACTCAAGATTATTTAGTAAGCGGTAATGCCATGCTGGATAGACTTGGCCAAAACCGGGAAGGTAATTCTTGCTCACATGATATCGCATTAAAAGTGTTTGTCGTTTTGTGAGTCTCCCGTGATCCATCAGGTGTAATGGAGGGGCAACGCATCGGCATATGCCGATGTCGCATATATCCCCAATTATTCGTTTGTCGCCCGAAATAAATACTATAAATAATAAGAATGATTAGTTCATTAGCGTTATAAGTGCCTTCAAATTTATAGTATAACTACATCAGTATTGTGACCTGTACCTCGAGAGAAATCAAAAGAATTAAGCAGCAGTCGTAGACTAATCTAATGCGACTGCCGACATCCATTTGCATCCACACACCGGAAGTTATATAGGCGCATTGCCCTGAGTGCTTCTATCAGTGTAATATACCTGACACCATAGAAATCATTTTACACCAGTATTGTGAACACGAGCTTGGTCTCATTCCGATGCTATGCAGCAATGGAGTCACTTGTCGTTTTCTCACTTGTCAAAAGACCACCGTATCACGAGTCAGAACCTGGAATACGATTGCAGCAATTGTACATAGTGTATATTGTAACAACGTGAATTGTAAAAGATCTGACATTTTGTGACACGGCAGGTAATGCTGCCCTGGTATATCTTGATATTTTTTTAATACTATGGTTATAACTAATAGAGCTACAATAAAACGAAAATATTGTTTATAATTTTATTTAAATATGCACACCGCATGATACGTATACAAACTCCCGCGCCCAAAAGTCAAAGACCCCAGTCGAGTTCGATGTACGGGTTATTAGAGGCCGCCAGGTCCATGTGACCGTGTATAAAACAATTCAAAGAGTACTTGGTCAAACCTAAGGTCAATTTTTCAGAGGCCATGTTTCAGTCCCATAGGTTATCACAGGGAGAACGCATTAGTTGAAGACTTACGTCTTCAAGCTCTACGGCAGGCGCGACGTGAGAGTGTGACGAAGCTTTCGGTATGCTGCCCAACCCAACTGAATCCTTCTATCAGCTTCCTTCTCGAAGTCATATCTGCCTAATTGCAACAGTTCCCAAGGTGGACGTATTCGTCTACGAACGTGTTCGTCGTAAGGCCACTACGTCGGGAGGATTCATTTGGGCTGTACAACATTTACTGTAAGCTCTACAGCGATTCGGCCAACACAACGATACATATAATATACAGATATATTATAGTAAGGGGTAGTGTCATGGGCCATTGCAGCTGAACTGGGCCCGCACGAGCGGGGAGGTCCTGGCTCACTTGATACCGCCGTAAATTGACATAGGGGTACCTCCAGCCCGCTTTGCACCATCGTAAAGTGATAGCTTCGATAGCGCGTTTGGGTGTGGTTTGCGAGGAGAAGGTGGTTCATTGAAGGTGAGGATTAAAGGAGGGCAACGTATCTGCATTACAATGTGAATGTGTATTAGTGTCGGTAGTCATCAAGTGGCCCCGACTGCTCTTTTGTCTCGGTGTATTATAAACAATTTCTACTATCTTTCGCCTACTCAACACCGGGGCCTTCTTAATAAAGGAAAACATCTAAACGTTATGAATTACCCGCATTTAATTTATTGACATTTCGGTCTTTATAGGCGATAAAGCTATAAGTACAGATAAAAAATTACTGCTGTATACAGCAGAGTGACTAGTTACGACTTAACATTTACGATTCTTAGACACTCGTAAAAGTTGGATATTGATTAATATATAATTATGTTATTATTCGGAAAAAATAGCTGTCGCCGTATGCGTCGGATTCTTTGAAAGAATCTAGTCGGTAAGATTTATTTTCTTTGGGATCATGCTGTGGAAGGAACTAGAAGCCTAACACACCTTCATCGGATTGCTGCGAGTTTTCTCTTTGCGACAAGACTAGGTTTGGGGTCGAAAGGGCGACCGACGCCGATCTCACCCGCAGATAGGAGAGATGGGATTCGGTATGAGACTGTTCGTAATAGCTAATTTGTATATTATTATCATGGCAGCACAGGGTGTGCAATGCATTTGCATAATCTCTATACTCATATTTATGTTCGTCAGCAGTTAGTAGTCACTTAAGTGTTCTCACAATACACCTACTCAATAATATTAAAAGTGTCGTAGTAGATTTATAATTACTAGTATTGTTAACTATATATCTAACATATAGGTATGTAGTACACTCCGAAAAATATTGTAAAGCGTACTTCGATAAAACCCAAGGCCATAGCTTGACTAATAATATAAAAAATGTGAATGAAATGATTAATAGTTAGTAGGAAAAATACAGTTCTTTAATTTTTAATAATGACCGTCATAGCGGTTGTGGCATGAATAGTTCTACTGATTGAACTAACCTAGTATTTAAAATGCACATGCACAATGCGGTCGTCGACGTCATGTACTTTGCAGTATTATTTCGACTGCTAATGCGTTTACACGATTAAAAGGAACACCAGGATATTCGAAATGCAGATAACAAAATACGTTCGTGTTTTTTTTATTAATCATAGATATCAACTATTAGTACAAGCTTTAAAAAAAATACATAGGTAGTGATAGATACGATGGTTAGTATTCGTTTTTAAATTTTGTTTTTGATAAATAAGTGAAAGATAAGTGTTATGAATGAAAATAAAAAATAATATTAAAATTGTGAAAATAGATAACTTTTAAATATTTAATACAATTTCAGTTATTGACAATGTATATATTTTTTCTCTTGTATATAATTAAAGAAAGAAGTGAAGCAGTGTTCACAATCTAAAGTGGGTTAATGATCTTACCAGGACCGTAATATTATCGTGTATGGCAATAAATTGACTCGGAATCATCGTATATTTCACAATAATGTGTCTATTGAATAAATAAGTCTAACTTAACTAATGTTGACGTTTCTACACAAACCAAAAAAAAAATCGTACATGTATGATAATTATAGTACGGTCGGAAACACCGAGTGATAGGAATTAGGATAATGACAAACTTTTATTGATGTGAAATTTTGGACATCAACTTTTCGGCTTTTCGCGGGAAAACGCAATGCGACGTTAGACGTCACTACTCACTATCCTTAAACAGAATCGAATATACATTAAAACCTTACACCGACCTATATTGAGCTATAAATCAAAATACTTTGGCGACTAAAAATCCACGGTATCCCTAGGAACAGCTGGGCGCTGTCTTAAATCGAATCGCCTTATTTTGAAGATTTTGTGAAATGGAAGGGGTAGCGGGGCTTGTGTATTATAGAGCTTAGTATAGAGCTAAAAAAATATGAATTTGTAACGTTTCAACGGTAATTCGTTCGTTGTTTTTCGTTAGTGTACGGAACTTATGGGGATTAATTTCTAGTGGTTTAATTTAATTGTATGTAGCTGTCCGATATGGGTTAATTGTTTTTATTATCTTCGGTTATTAGGAATTTTAAAAGATTTCAGTGTGTACAAATGAAATAAAATGGAAAATAAATATTTCGCGCTATTACGTTTCTTCCACGCTTAGACTTACATGAATGTGTATTTTTGTGATTTGTCGTTTAATATTTGTGAGTTTAATCGTAATGTAACTTAAATGAGCAAGTCGTGTGAAGACCAGTTTGGTTGTCAGAGACACACCATTTTTTTTTAAATGTATCCTCAAATTTCTGCCATCATAATTGCTTCGGTTAGGTTACGTTAGGTTAAACTATGAGCACCAATATGGTTCAAGCCTTGTCCTGGCGGTGGTGATTAGTAACCTGGGGTGAACCTAAGCGAAGCCCCTTGAACCGAGGGGGATCTTTGCACCACTGTTATAAGTAGAAGGGGCTGAACAGCAGGAGGATTAAGCGCCCTCGGTACACCTGCTATAAGAAGAGAAGACCAAAGAGCAATAGGAGGAGGCGCTTTTGCTCACAGGGCAAGGGGCGAGGATGGGAACCTCACCTTATTGCACTGTCCCATAGTCGCTGGGATTGTCCCGTGGTGCAGGACAACCCCCTCTGTATAGGTGGATTTCTCTCATCCTCGCCCCTTACCCCGTGAGCAAAAGTGCCTCCATCTTTTGCTCTTTTGTCTCATAGCTTAACCTTTTTTCTGTCGACGCGGGGAAACGCACTTACGCGCCTTCACCGGGCCTGTGTGGAGTCCAGTGGTGTGTGGGACTCATGGCACATGATAGTACCGAATACCCACAAAAATCACCGCGAGTGCCATCAGTGTCGTAATTGGTGAGATGTCCCGGAACAACAATCATCAGGACCTCCACAGATGGGGTTGCCCAACACTACAGGACAACCCCACCGACTTTGGGACAGTGCAATGGAGTGAGGTTCCCATCCTCGCCCCTTGCCCCGTGCGCAAAAGCACCACCTCCTGTTGCTCTTAGGTCCCCTCTTCTTATAAGAGTGGTAACGATAGCGATCCCTCCTCCTGATCTGAGGGTGCAAAGATGCCCTCGGTAGAATTTGAATTCAACCGAGTTTGAATTGGCTTCGCCTGGATTTACTTCAGGCTACTAAGCCCCACCGGAACGACAAGACTTGAACCATGGTGGGGAAATTACGGATAAGCCTTATTTGACCCCCTCTACTCTTTTTCTTTTGGTGTGTCGGAATGCAGCATGTGGAGTGCGGCCTTTTAATAATTTTAATCGAAGTTCATAGACCTGTCCAGATTTGAATGTTTTGTATTTTTGAGTTTACCTAGTACTATTTAATCCGATCCAGTGATACTTATTATGACCATACTTTTTTTATGTGATACGGACAGCGGCGAAATTATTTCTGCTAATTGACAAATAACTATAACTCAACCGGCATCATCTGTCAAGTGTAGAAACTATTTTGCACTGAAGTGAAGTTTTTAATTTTGTATTTTGTACTTAGTACTACTAGTATTACATTCTCTTTGGTACTCAGAATAAATTGTCAAAAAGTTGTTTACGTTTTCAAATCTAAATGAATTTCTTGAAAGTAATTTTTGCACGACTCAAATTATTTATTTACGTAAGTTGTTCTTTTATTTCGACAAATATTAGTTAAAGTGCTTTTTCTGTTTTATTTTAAATATTTATATAATACCCCTAATATTATATTATTTACATCAATAGCCCAATACTGCTGCCACGCAGGACCTGCTCCGTAAAAATCGTAATTTGCTGCCTCTTTAAAAAACATTGTTCACGTATTTGTCTTTGTTTCATACTAATGATAGTAGGCGCATGATCACGACGATTTAACAAGAAAGTGTAAACTAATAATAATAATTTCTACAAAACAAGCATACATAAGCATAATACATGTAAAGATATGAAATGTATAGATACATACCATGGGGGAAATTTATTTTCTTTTTTATTTTCAGACTGTGCTAGAATCGGGAAGTGTGGGGAACGCTTCATCATCTGATGAGGAACTTGAACAGTGGGAACAAATATTCATGATGAGAGATGAAAATGGAAATAGTTATAATGATAAGTAAGTGTCACTATATCTTATTAAGGCAGTTGATGGTAGCTTTCATTTATCTTGTACGCTTAATCAGCAGTACTTCATAAAGTTATGGAAAACTATTGTTAGTAAAAAGGCAGCATTAAATGCCAACATTGAACAACAATATATTATGCACATACAGTGTTCAAAGTAGCATATGCTGGAAGTATCCTAAATCCAGCACTGATAATAACAATCCAATGGACATTGATTCCTTAGCTTTCATGGAAATAAGTTGCCACTAGCAGAACAGGCAGATGACAATGATAATATAATTATTCTGAATTATTAGCATATAATCATTAATCCCCTTTTAGGTTCACTGCTGGACATAAGCCACTTTCAATGAATGTCAAGGCTGCTGATCTCCTGCAACAATTTCTCATTAAGTAAATCTAATATTAAAGGGCTGTTTCAATGAACTTCTTTATAGTTTATGATTCCTAGAACAGGCTGATTGTTATTAAAATCCAGCAGTTTATTGTTAAAAGCTGAAGACGATGATAATGAATGCAATTGTTTGTAATGTTATTATTCATTCAATATATTTTTGTACAGGAGAAAGAAACGTAGCATATGGTGTCGACCGTCATGTATTCCAGTTTCCATAGTTATAGTGTTGATCGTGCTGGTGGTGTTAGTTCCACTGCTGGATCAGCCCAATGTTGCACTTGTTTCCCCCACCGTTGCCCGTGTCAGTGTACATTGCTCAGATGAGTGTAGGTAAGTGCTTGTAGAGTTTACGGATGTTGGGTATTGTTCTTTATATAAAAAACGGGATCCTTTAAATGATGTGCCTTTTATGTCACAAATGGAAAAAGGGGACTACTAATGCCTTATGGGCATAGTAAAAAAGGTGACTACTAATGCCTTATGGGCATAGTACAGAGGAAATGATCATGACCATCTCATGTCCTTTATGATCAATAATCATTAGCGGCAGCTAAAGTAGTTTTATCTTCAATCACATGTCGTCATCCCAGACACATTCTGCATCACAACTACTGTCAAAGTTTCTGACGCGACGATGCACACTGGGTGGGTGTAGAGAACCCAGACACATTAATTTTATGACAGCAGCACACACCTACCAGGGTGTCTACTTAACTTACCTTCAGAGTGAACAGACTAATCCTAACATGATTTGTGTCTCACCTAGCTCCATCTATAACAGCACTATACTGGCTAGGTATTCTGGGAGTACTTTCATCTGAGGGTTAAAACAGGTACTCTCCACAAGTCTTCTATGATCTTCTTCATGCTATACCACCACTATCTATAAAGCATACTTGTTGCTTGTGCCAGTCTCAGCAAATCCTTTTTGCCTGTGGGCCATTTAATCACTTTATTACCAGTTCAACTCCCACCCGAGACGCCAGCAGTATTTTTTTTTCACATTAGCGTTCAAAACATAATTATGTGATAAAGATGTGACTAATTTTTACTATACAAATTAATTTTGTCAATCTCCAACTAGTATTGACAAGGAACAAAAACCTAAAAGAGTATGAACCTATGCCAACTGGTTTAATATTCACAATATATCTGTCATGTTACTGTTGTGCTATTTGGTGGGCCATGGGTATTATTTTATTTCGTTTTATTTTGAAAACAATACAGTATTATTAACAAACAGAGTATGACAAGATTGAGCAAATATACACACCTACATTATTTTCGCATATGGGTAAATTATCTTCAATATGTTTATACTTACACAGTTCGAGACTAGCACTGACTAGACTCAAGGAAGAGGTAAAAATTTACACAGTAGACATAAGGAAAAATAAGTTTCTTTTAATGCCAAACTCTAAGAAATTACGAATATTCTTAGTTTAGATGAATATATTGTTCAAAATAGTATAGAATGCTAGTTTGTATATTGCTTGACCTGACTAAACTAATATTTTTGTTTTTAGATTATCATTAGTAGAAAGCATACCCGAGGGGCATATGTATCCTCTAAATGTAACACATATGCCCACTAAGAATGCATGGTTAGATTTAATAGATGAAGCTCAAACATCCATAGAAATAGCATCCTTTTATTGGAATCTTAGGTTTAATGAGGATTATCCTTACAATACTTCTGTTGAGGTAAGTAAAAAATTAATCCATAGAGTTTTGGTATTAATATCTGTTTATCTATTTGACTATTAAATAGAAACTCGAAATAAACATAGTTTTGGTTCCGCAGGTTCCTGTTCCTAGCTTGATTAGTGTTTAATAGGAACTTGGCCTTTATGAACTTACATGCCAATTAAATATGTTAGGTAGTTAGTAAATATTGAATAGCTATTTGACACTTTAATAAGTAATTTGTTTAACCGCTCTTAGAGTTCTAGAGACAAAAATTGTTGTGTTGGTAGCAGTGAACTCTTAGCAAAGTCTGCAAAATTATACTCTATTCACTTGAAGAACGCAGTGACGTCAGCATGTAAATCGGAGCTAACATTATTATGAACAAAAAACTAATTACTAATAATCATTTAACAGGGCAATAACTGAAAATGTTTAGTTTCTTCAGGTATAAAGTTAGAAAATCATAGTTATCGGTCTTGTCTAGTTTCTGATTAATCACTTAACATTTCAGTGTTCCAATTTCAATACTAATATTTGGCATTGTTTGTTCTAAACAATATCTCTGCATCATACGTATGATTTCCTTGTAATCTACTATCATATTATTATGAATGATATTGAGGAGGTATTGTAATCTTGCAGGTGGTGGGACAGTAAACAACCCACAGTGACATATTTGTATGGTGCTAAGACACTATTGGCCTCGATGCCCTACTAATGCTACCTGCTTACAACAATGATTTCATAAGAACCATTAGAATATGTGTAGTAATTATGTGGATGTTCATGGGCGTTGGTAGTCGTAGAAAGGCTCCGACTGCTAGTTTTCCCTCGTATTCTATATTAAAAAAAACATTCATGATGATGACATCAGCATTTTCTGGACTACTACAAGTCATGGGACTCTTTCAATGAACGCCAAGACAATTTCCTCCAAATTGTATCCATAGTACAATATTTGTAATAGAATTTTATTTCAGGGTGAACAAGTGTTCCAAGCATTGCTTAATGCAGGCACAAAGAGGAAAATCAAATTAAAAATTGCTCAAAACTGGCCTTCTAAGTTATATCCCAACTCGGATACTGAATATTTAATTAAGAAAAAAGCTGCACAGGTAATTTCTACTGCAAGTATTTAGGTTAGAGTACTGTATTGAAAATTGTAGGGACGATGATGGAGTACGAGTTATAGCCGCAAGTGAGGTGTTGTACGTACAAGTACATAATTGATATTAAAATACATGGTTTATATAGGGTTTGGTAGGAGGCAGTGCCATGCTCGCTCACTTAATACCGCCGTAAAATGATACCTACGGTGTCGCGTTTCAAGGGCAACGCATCGGCACAGCTATGGTTCAGTTGGCGATTGTCTGAAGATGCCACTGGTGGTGCATAAAATATAAGTAATTTATTCTGAAGTTTACGCGAATGTTAGTCATTACAGTAAAACTACTTTTACGGATTTTATCGCGGTTTATTAAATTATTCATGTAGCCCGACGTTTCAGAAGTCCACCCGTGACCATGGTTGCTGTAAAGCTACTACCACACTACCAGTGGCATCTTCAGACAACCGCCAACTGAACCAATTAAAAAAAGTGGACAAAACATATATTTAAAAAATGTGTCATAGTTTTCGGGATTAACAGTTGCATAAACGCGAAAATTTCGCTCGTGACACACAAGTATCGTATTCTTTACTACCACCAGGTCCGGAGCTTGAACTTCTCGAAGCTGCTGGGCGGCGGCGTGCTACACACCAAGTTCTGGGTGGTGGACCGCGCGCACTTCTACATCGGCAGCGCCAACATGGACTGGCGGTCGCTCAACCAGGTAAACAACCACAACATATTCTATTATTTAAATAAGTCATAAGATTTAATACACAACTGGTGTCGCCTTTTAAGACCGCTATCCGCGTGGGGTCCTGGGTTCGATCCCCAGGTCGGGCAACTATTATTAAATGTTTTTCAGATTATTATGAGCACGCATTACATTGTCTGGGATTGGAATGTGACCGAGGTGTCCGTAGGCTTGCCACCTATGACATCATGGACCTCAGTACCTTGGCTAATCGTGGGTGTGCTAGTATATCTACTGGACTTTACGAGCTGTGGATGTACTGGCACATCTCGGCCTACCTCCTCGGGGATAACAGGCGTGAAGGCACTTTACATAAAAAAAAGGTTAAAATTGTTGTGCCATGCCGTTAAAACGCGTAAAATCCCATGGAAACTATACACTATTTCCGAATAAAAATTATTTGAGATTGTAGTGTATACTTATGGCAAATTTATTTCAAATCTGTGCAGTAGTTTTTACGTGAAAGAGTAATAAAATTTTCATATTTAGAATATTCGAGAGATAACAACTCTTAAATATCGATGGCTCATTTATTTTACATTATACTATAGAACATAGTGCATGCACACACACATTTTAGAAGCAAACTGTTATTTAGATTAATGACTGCTACGTGACGTCGACCGAGCTGGTCGAGGCCGAGATATGTGAAACACACGTCACATATCGTGGGTGTGTCGCCGGTACCAAAAGAGCTATCGAATCAGGCTTGGCCCGCCACTCTTTCCCACCGCTGCAACTCCTGTATCGACAGCGGCTACCACTGATGACCCTTTATCAAAAGAGCTAGACGTACTTCGTACTAACCGGTCGTGCCGGCCCAATTCCGTTGCATAGGAGGATGTAGTGTCATAAACCATGCATGGCACTATCTCTTCCTGTGCAGAATGGCACTACATCTTACTAAAACAAGAGTCAATATCATTCAAAATGTTACGGGAGTAATTTACCATAGCGACCTTGTGGACAACGTTCCACCCTGTACAGTCTTAGCTTTGATTTCTTTTGATTGAGAAATACTTCCTACTCCTAACTTTCTCGCGTGTTGGGGACCCGCGACGAATTTCAATAGAGAAATAGGCATGTTTGTAACATTACATCGGGCTGCCTGCGATAATATCAAAGGGTCACAAGTGCTGGCGGCTGTCAATCCTGGCGACACAAGAGAAGCAGTATGGTGCCCGTCAAGAATTAACTCAATCAACCCGTTGGGCCAAACGAACTCTCTACGAACTTGCGTGACGTCATAGCTATAACCTCAATCCGTTGTAAGTTTTTAACTTTACTTTGTGCTGTGCAGGTGAAGGAGCTGGGCATTATCGCGTACAACTGTTCGTGCCTCGCCAAAGACCTACAGAAGATATTTGACGTAAGTACCGCTCGTTTAATAAGCACGATACATTTTGAACAATTAGGCTGTTTGACAGGATTAAAAAAAACATTTCAGGTAATTTATTAGTCATATTGAGGCATTTTTTCTCTAGACTTTTTGAGGACCGTGGAAAGTTCATGCATTATGTGCAAGCTCTCCCTACATAAAGAAGGTAAACTCTGTCTGACCAAACGGGCCCATCCTATAGGACCGGTATATTTCTTTTCCTAGGGACCTACTAATGTTGGCGATGCTCTTGCATTTGCAACAGTTAACAGTTAACAGTCTTTGGGATTTGTGACGACTTTTGTGTCTTCTAGTTTAGGGAGACAGACACCCCACCCCACAAGACAGATACATCTCTTCCATCTGCGGGAAAAGAGCCCCCCTCTTTTCCCGCAGATGGAAGAGAAGAGAATATATCGGATGTCTCCGTTTTGCCTGTGGCATGTCTCCGTATTGTTGTTTCGCCACTGTCCTTATTGCCGCAATATAAAGCACTAGCGTTCCACGCCGGTTTTGTCAGTGCAAAAATTGTACACAAAAATCTTCCCTCGCTTTATCCAAGGGTGAAAACCGCATCAAAATCCGTTCTGCAGATTTTGTGAAAATCGATCACATACAGACACAGCGTTTTAGTACTTTGTTTTATATGCATAGGCTAGATGTGCTCCGTGGTTTCACCAGCGTTGAATCTATACCAGTAGCACCATTTATTTAAAGGATAATAAATAATTTATGTGTAACTCCAGATTTTACCTAATCTTCATCTTAGCCAATCATTTCATCGGAACCCTATAGGTTTCGAGTGAAAGAATAACAAACATACATATATACACATTACCACATTTATAATGTATGTTCTCGCCATGATGATAATAGTTAAATTAGTGTTATTTTTCTCATATCGGGATGCTTCTCCACCATCTGCGTGAGAGGAGGGGGGAGTCGCTCCCTCTTTCGACCCTGAACCCAGTTCCTCTGTCCGACGTGAGTGTGTATGAGGCTAGGTCATGCTAGGAACAGTGCATGCATAATTCAGGTCAACTTTATAGGTACAATAACAGCGCGTACTGAACTACTAAATACTATGTTAGGCGTCTGAGTGACAGATGACACTGTCACCTAACACCAGCCTCGTCGCTTGAGCTGATAACGATGAATCCGATGAAGCTGTATTGGGCTACTGCTGTGAAAAAAAAAGGTATTTCATCCTAATTTGCTCGTTTTTTTTTGAGCAATTCCCTTCTGGCTCCTAATAAATAGCAGAGGAAATAAGAAATAGAATACAGGCATCTATTTCTGTACACAATCGAGGCACATATTACCTCTCACCTATGCACGTCACTGGGCAGTAATTATGTGTGGGAAGTGCATAGCTAATGAACCATCTGGGCTCCCGTTACATAAGTACGTCTATAAATATTTGCTTAAGTATTTCTTCGTAATAAACTTGCATAAGGGATTCGAATATATTTGTAAAATCTTGTTTCAACTCCAAAATATCCCTTTAATAATTGTTTATTTGTTTCAACGTGTGTTTCATCTCCGGAACTGTTGGCCGGATTTGAAAAAAAAAGCGTTATGTAGCTTATATGGGGGATAGCTATAAGCAACAGGTATACCATCAAGGTACAGCTTAACTCTTCAGTGGACGCGGGTTATAGAATTAGTGTCGCTGTGTCAGCGCAAATTACTAAGTATAATACAAAAAACACAAATCAATAATAACAAAAGTACAAACAAATACATAACGAAAAAATAGACGGGTAAAGCAACGGCACGTTAGTAATGTAAAAATTTAGTTATGAGACAAATTAAAATATTAACAGAATAAAGAGCAAGCAAAAAAAAAAAAAAAATAACATGGTTCTGACATCAGCGTCTTAGAAAAGTGAACCTTTGTTTAAGTCTGTTGAGTGTTTAGACAATCCTAATAAAAATAAATTTTTGTTGAGAGACTTGTAACGCTGTCTCGCTAGCAGGCTCCGCTCATTCGGAACATTACTATGACGTCGTACATGCAGCTAGCGTCAACGATTTACAACACGTTATCACGTTAACAATTACGAGTATATATAGTTTTTAAAATAGGTACGTGACACACTTATTCTAAGACACATAGGTACGTAATAATTGGTGGTTTCTTATTTTAATAACTATTTTTGTGGGGGGGGGGGGTAAGATTTTAAAGGAGGGCAACGCATCGGCTTACTTATGCTGATGTTCATGGGCGTGGGTGGTCGTTGATAGGCTCCTATTGCTTGTTTGTCCCCCTATACTATAAAAAAGATTTTACCTAAGCTAGACTGGTTGGTCTTCCTAAGGTCACCCGAAAAAATATCCAGCATCAATTTAACTTACAGCGTTTCGAATACTTTGCATTGCTATATAATGCTATACATTTTTAAAGGCTTTGCTCATAACTGCTGTTTACTAACTGATTCCTCGGGTATACCCGCGTAAAATCTCTCCAACCAACAATTCATTTCTGTCGGGATAAAAAAATATTCTATAGGGGGGCAAACGAGAGCAATCGGAGCAATTCTACGACTACCGACGCCCATGAACATCCACATAACTAGTATGCCGATGCGTTGCCCTCCTTTTTCCCCCAATGGGACAAACGCAACACTGAAGATGTCACTTTACGGCGGTACTATGTGAACGAGAGGTACCACCCCGTTCGTGTGGGCCCAATTCCGCTGCACAGCCTGATATAGTATCATGCACCATGCATTGCACTACCTCCTCCTATCAGTTTTTGCGTGAAAGATTAACAGACATTGATACAAACTTTCGCTTTATTGCTTTCTCCCAGGTACTCATTACAATAAAACGACTTTAACAGTTGTTATGGCAGTTTATTTAGTATGTTACAAGCCCTACGTTTCAAAATCTTTACAACAATCACATGCTGAGTAAACCGCGATAAAACCCCTTATATGTATAAGGAATACTACCGCGGTTTATTGTGGTAATAATATTAGTGAGATTGTGTCACAAATGATTTCATCCATTCATTCATTAGCATACATTCATAGGGTAACAATGGCTAATAATCAGAAAATAAGTGTTTGCGGGCAGTTTTAATGTAGGAGAATGGGGAGTTTATCAAGCTAGCAAACAGCGCCTATTGCCTACTGTTATTAGACCAGTGGTTGCGAATGTAGACTCGTACCAACAAATGGTATAACTTTTTTCTTTCTTTGGCAATGCACAGCTATGACTTAAAAGCTGGGTTTATATATAATCGGGGATTGTGCAGCATTGAATTAGGATCTTGTATGAAAGCAAGTGGGTAATAACATTCAGTTTTTCGTTTACAATTAGCATTCGTGGTTTCGAATCCCGCCGGTTATTATATGTACGTCTGTAGTAAAAACCTTAAATATATGAAATTACTTAAATTTATAAGAAAATGTTAAATAAAGACACTGGCCCTTACGGTACTTAGCACGGGTTATGCCAACGTGGTGTGAGAAGGCCACAGATTACTTATTATTTTACTAACTAGAAGAATGATAGGGACTAAAACATTCATCTCCTCGGCAGCACTATTCGTTCAACATTAGCTGAAGGACCAGACCATTCGTGGCAAAGCCATCATTGTTGGTAAAGCCATACAAGATTAATAAGTGGTGACGATGTAAATATATTGCAACCTAAACATGGTTGTATTTCCCATACGAGTACACTTACGGCAAACATTGATACGTGCTGTTTAGAGAACATTTGCGCTGTTAGGTTTTACGTCTTTCGACGGCTAGGCTGGGATTCAATAAGTACATTTAATTCGCCTTATTTTGTACGAACAGTATTTAATGTGTATCACCTGGCAGTTTCACACACGTAGCTTCAGTACGGTTCCTCGTAGCGTCATGGCCATAGCCTTCCTCTATGAATGGACTATTCAACAACAATATTTTTTTCCATTCGGACCAGTAGCTCCTGAGATTATCGCGTTCAAACAAACAAACTTCAGCTTCTTATTACTAGAATAGACTACCTGCGCTCTGCGATTTCACCTCCATAAGCTTCCGCTCCTTCTGGTCGTAGCGTGATCGAATATAACCCAGCCCCTAGACTATAGCCTAAATGGATTACGTAACATTGACAAACGTTTTTTTTTGGATTTCCGGACATAAGTGCATTCAAACAAACTGATTTGTAACATTACTAGCCGACCCTCGCCCACTTCGCTAGGCGTCAAACATAAAATCGTATATAACCTTAATCGACATCATCACAATGCAAACCAATATTTCCTAAGATTACCTGACCTCTATATAATGTTAGTACCATAGATAGTTATAATGTTTTCATGATTTGTGTAATAGCAGATAAAATATCCACCTGGCCCTGTGGGAATACAATGGGCTTGACCGCCCATATGTACCGATCTTATCGTGTGCTTTTGCAGTTTTATCGTAACATACATGAAGACGGGCACTTCTTGAGTATGCCAGCCAGACACGCCCACCTTGGTTCCCCTAGGGCCGGTGAGACGGCGATAAAAGCGTTTTAACAGCGTCACAAAATAAAGTAATACACTTTATGTGCACCTAATTACTTTAGTTCATTACTAACTGAACATGTTCACTTTATCCCTCCGTTAGTGCCCAGTGCTTTCACCAACTATTGTGAGAGCAAACCCTTGTCTAACAGTGGGACGTCAAGAGGAATGGCATGCTCTAGCAGCCAAGCGGCGTGACTGGCTCTATGTTAAAGTATTAACTTATAAAATATATAGAACTTGTTTCTTGCTTTGCCTGTAAAAAAATATCTTATTTTTCAGTCTCATGTTTATAGTTTAGAGCCTCGGTGTCCTAATGGTTCGCTCTTAGGTCTTCCACTCCGAATTGTCCACGTCTGAGCTGCGTACGTACCAATGAGTTTTTGCAATTACAGTACACTTTATGAGCGCTCTTACGACGAAGGAAAACATCTCGAGGAAACCCTAATTTGTGAATCAGAATTCGACCTGATCTTAATATTGGACATGCTTGCACAGTTCGGGCGACAGCTACTCTGTCTAAAAATTGTCGCCGTCATCAAGACCCTAGACTACCTGATCTCGAAATCATCTGATGTGGAAGCGGGACAGGGCTGGGTCTCAGAAGCAGCCTTGTGTTATTAGTCGTCTACAATGTGTTGTGCAGGTGTACTGGACGCTGGGCGCGGCGGACTCCGTCCCGCAGCACTGGCCCGCCGAGCTGGCCACGGACATCAATATGGAGCACCCCGTCAACATCACAGACGGCACGCGCAACTTCGGCGCGTATATCACCGTAAGTATTTTAATTACATTACGCGACTGCGGCAGAAGGAGGATGTACTTCTGTCTAATTGTTTGTGGAATTAGCTGCAATCGTTATTTCAGTAGGTCCCAATACGACTATCGTCAAGAAAAGTACTCATTCGTGTCTCAAAGGCCAGGCAATCCAACTTCAAAACCTCCGGTGTTACTGTTATAGCTGCCTGTGGGTGTCGGAATTCGGTGAACACTATTGCTTGCTGGCCACCTATATTCTAATTAAAAGTAAGTGAAACATGTAATTAAAAAGGGCTCCTTGATACCAACTCAAACCAAATATAACTAGATTAAATGCGTACAGCTGATTTGTCGGAGTAATCAAGGGAAATAAAATTTCATGAGTCCGTGTTACTTGCGACTTCCGCCAGCGCGGCGACGAACGAGTCGTTAGCTGAAACAAGTCACAACGCGACACGGTATCTTTGACTTTCAATTGATTGTCAGGAAAAACTGAATTCGGTTTCACGAAACATGAATTACTTTTAAAAATATTAGTGGTTTAATGCTTAGCCAAAAAAATATTTACGTATCTGTCCATTATTTGTTAATATCATTGTTACACAAAATTATCCAGGAAAAGGAAACCATGAAGTTGTCCTGAATCATGTTATTTTTATAACGAAGCTATTGATAACGACTTGACAATGTCACGATGTTGTCTATTGTAAATTTGTAGCTGGAAGTCGCAAGCAATGAATTAGTTAACATTGATTTGATGTCAATCTAGTTGTGTCAATCTCTTTTGACGTGCATTTAGTTTCATGTAGTTTTTGTAAGACATTTTAAGATAATACAAATAGTATTTTATGTTATATTTGATTTGTATTGTCACTTCTTAGTACGAAAACATGCAAATTGAATAAATAATACATTTTTTGTACAATTTCCGCTACTTTGTTGCCTTCATCATAATCATTATAAGCCTTTATCGGTCCACTGCAAGACATAGGCCTCTTTCATTCAACGCCAAGACGACCGATCTCCCGCTACTCGCATCCACTTATTAGTTTATTGCCATATTTTACTTAAATTACGACCGGCTTCGATTTTTGACTTGTTCATCATCAGATCTCAGGTTTTATACTACACATTAGATATAATTAAAATTTATTTTGAATCTTCAAATAGTGGCAAATTTTTTTGCCAGATTATTTGTGCCAGTTAGAAACACCTCCCAATGGGCCAACCGATTCCCCACAACCCGCATGAAGCGCACATGTTTCACGATGATACTGCGTAATCTAGAAGCACTCCCGAAACTTCGAGCCTGAATCCAAGTACTAACGTAGGTATGATACGATACAAAAAGTTCTTTATAAGTACTTTGTGTAGCCTTGAAGGAGTTGTAAAATTCTGATATTTATCAGCTGCCCTGGGGGACTTGTATCGCCCCGGAATAAAGATGGTTATATTGTGTCGCAGTCGTTGTCTAAATTGCCGTATTTCATTACAGTTGGCTATTTTATAACACAGGGCTATTTTGTATTACGGCGGACCAATAATTAGTCAAATTGAAAGTGTTCGGCGTTGTACATTATTGATCACAGCTAGTCGTATTGAAATGAAGAGTGATTCGCCTTTTCGACAGGTTTTACTTTCCAGTCTTAAATCTCGCGGCGTTGCTCGATGTGATAACAACAATCGCGTAGAATACAGAGAAATAAAAACCCTATGCCCGGTTATGTTCGAAGGTAACTCAATGCTTATTGGTAAAAAAATAACCTTATTTGTTTTTTCCATTTTAAACATCTAATTTAATACTTGTATAGACCACTATATACTGTCTGGGATCAAGGTAAGGATGAGTGATAGTTCCGGGACACGGCACCAAAGGCGGTGCTGATAACACTCGCGGTGGTCCAAGTGGGTTGACGACACTAAAAATGTGACGCAAGCTTCACACACCGCTGGACCCCACCTCTGGGTGGGGTACCGGCTCTGGCCGGTGATGGGTAATACGCATTTACCCGCGTCAACAAAAAAACGTATACAAAAATGTTTTCACAGCTTTATTGACTACTTAATGCAATTAGAATATTATCAGAAAGAAGGCATTCGTCTCATTCGTCTTCAATAATTTCAAACGTTCCTATTTTTTATCGCTTGGAGAATCTCTGCATTCCACAATTTTGCATACCGTTGATGACGTATTTCTATGACATCAGAGACTATATTAACTTCAAATGCAATTCATCGTCATCATCTTCATTATCAGCCCTTGTCGGTCCACTGCTGGACATAGGCCTCCTTTAATGAACGCCAAGACAACCGATCTCCTGCTACTCGCATCCATCCCGGACCGGCTACTGCACGGAGATCGTCTTCCCACCTGGTGAACGGTCGACCAACATTTCGTTTTCCTAAACGCGGCCTCCATTCCAGAACCTTAGTGGCCTATCTGCCATCTGATCTTCTGAGTGTGAGACAATCCCATTGCCACTTCAGCTAGCCTCTTCTTCGCGTGACATCGGGAATCTCTACTTCTCTGCCTTGTGACCTCGTTGCGAATTCTATCAGAGAAAGAAACACCCAACACAGCACGTTCGATGGCCCGATGAGCTGCCGCTAATTAGCGGACCAGTCATAAATCAAGAGGCCCCGTAGATCATCACGGGGAGAACGCAACTGCGGCATATGCAATTACATATAACGTGTAATGTATTATTTTGGACTTCGTTTATGTAGCTTTTGTTTAGGCGCGAGCCCAACTCACTAATTCATAACTTTCGACTTTGTTATTAAAATTTTGAATGGCCCAAAGTGTTGTGAAACGTCTCTATGTATATTTATTATCACCAAAGTTGGAAACTTAACATCAAACCTAAATTCTAATAAACGTTAATGATCTTGTGTAGCTATATTTATTAAAAGTGTAATAAATTTGTTTGTTGCAAATTAATAAATCTGAAGATTTCTCTTGATTTAAACCACATTTATATAGGCATATCGACTTTTAAAGTGTATTCTAATCGAGTTACATTACAGAATAAATAAAAGCGGTACATAATATTGATTGTCGTTATCATCGCGCCACCGCATACTGTATGTACCGTAATGCACGCGACAAGATCGTTATGTCATACAATTGTCATTCATTTATAACTACGCCCATAAAATAAATGTTTATGAGGATAGACTTGCCGGCAAAACCTCTCGCTTACACGGGGACAACACTTGAATAAATAAACAAATATTATAAATAATATAACATAAGATTTACAAATATGTATATATATTTGAAAGTTTTATGTATGGCCATAAAAATATAGAAAAATTCAAGAAGAAATGTGATCTACATAATATCAATACTAGAAATAAGAACAAACTCGCTCAAGGCTCCGTAAGGTTAATAATTTATTTACGGGTAGTTGTATATATTTTTATAATAAAATTCCCAGTGATATAGAAGATTTGTCGATTAATAAATTCAAAGCTATCGTTAAAGAGAAACTCGTGTCAAAATCTTGTTATAATGTAAAGTATTTTATAAATGACAAAATTGTAATTACTCTAAGTTTAAATACATTTGTGAAGTAATTATCCCTCTGACACGGGCGCGTTGCGAACCCTCAATTTAAAGCTAGCTGCTAAGACAAGCATAAGAGATCATTGTACACATCCAATATGTGAAAATAAAAAATAAACAATATATACTTTTTCCACAATTATATATATAAAAAAATTATGTATTCAAGTGTGAACATGAATTTCCATCGAGAAACGACAATACATTCAATCAACTATACATAGGGGTAGTTATTCTTTCGCGTTTTGTACGGTTTCTGTGTAGGTGGCCCATTGGGGGATGTGGCGCAGGAAGGCAATGCATGTCCTAAATGGCGTGGGTAGTCACCAAATGGCTCTGATATATCTTTTGACTCCCTGTGCTAGAAAAAATGCCAAGCTCAGCAGATCGAACTCAATCTCATATTTTTATATTTATGAGGCGATATCTAGTCAAATGCAAATAAGCAAGCAATTCAATTTCGTCGTGTGAACAAAACACTTGGCGAAACTCGTGCACTCGTAGATGCTCACCCCCAGGGCATACACGACGTGACGTGACCTTTCAAATTCCAAAACAGAAATTCGTTCCATTTACGTAGTAGTAAATTTATTTGATTTCTATTTTGCAAACGAGCAATCGGAGCCTTTTTACGACTTGCTATGCCGATGCCTTGTCCTCCTTCCCCACCTCCCAATGAGCCACACGACAATGAAGATGTCACTATACGTCGGTATAATGTGAGCGAGAGGTACCTCCCCTCGGTCGTGCCGGCCAATTCCGTTGCATAGGAGGATGTAGTGTCATGCACTATGCATGGCGCTACCTCCTCCTATGCAGCATGGCACTACCTCTTCCTGAATATATAAACATTGTTATCATTAAAAAAATTCAATATTAAATTTTCAAAATACGATTTTACGAATATCTTTACGTCGCTACTTCACTACTACCGGTCCAATCCTAACCCTGACCTGAGAAGAACCGGCGAAACAAACTTACCGAGACTGATGACTCGAGATACGTACTACGTACATAAGATACATTTTATTACAACAATACCGAAATTGCCTGGGAGAAGAGTTTGGTTTTTAAAGAATTTCGCGAACAACTGGACGCTAGACAACACGTTTCAAGACCTCTTCTGTCTCGACCACTCATGCTATAAATATAATCAAGTCTGCAAGTTGTCGACAGGACGCGCATAATAAATTTACTACTTAATTATGTTTGTTTAGGAAGAGGCAGTGCCCTCCTTCACCCCAACATCGCCAATGGGCGACTCTCAAACAGCACGAACAGTAATGCGTGCTGCATTGCAGCCTAATGAGGCCAGACTGGAGATGTACCTCTCAGTCACTGAGACCTTTATACAACGCTACCGTAATTCGTGCGGTTTGTCTTTAACCCCGTGAAAGTAGGCAACGCGTATATGCGCGATATGCAAATGTTTTTAAGCGTCGGTAATCACCTATTGGTTCCTACTACTTGTCTGCCCCCCCCCCCTCCCCTATTATGAAAGAAGTAACCATCCTTGTGTCACAATCGAGTCCATTACGAGTGAACTACTTAAGTATCTAGGTAGAAAGAACTTTGACAATTAACGATATAACGATAAAAGACCCATTAGTACTAGCGTAAAATATAAAATACATGAATACAAGTAGGTGCGACCTTGAGGGAAGCTTAGCTGAGTCACTGGGCATTGTTGGAAATGCCATGACTTGTTCCTCTTCAACACCCACTTAAGGTCACCTTCGAAAGGGGGGCGTGACACAACTAGAAGTATATACTGTAATTTCATATTATCACAATTAAGGAATCTAAGGTCAAAATCTGCAAAGTATGCTTTAGACGTCAGATTTAAACTTAGCTAAGGTTGAAATTACCGATCTAAAGTTTCAAATTATTTCCGTCGTTATGTTTTTAATTAGCTTACACTCGGGTCAATATTTTCACGTGTGACATTTCTAACCCTAAAACTGTCTTTAAATAAACAAATATAAAAGTGTACATTGTACTTAATTAAAATATTGATAGGTCAAAATTCATAAGCACAACAAATAATCTAAGAACTCACCATATCATGATTTCACATGGCTCATTAAAATGACACTTAGTCGGCTATAATGCGACAAAATAAAAGAGTTATTTTTATAGGACTGATTACAGATATTTATATTAAACAACTATTCTCGAAGTATTCTATATCATAAATTTTGTGAAGTCATTGATATTGTGAAGCTGCATTGTGATCGGTTTGATTTCTTATGCGGACCTTACGCCGTGGAAGCAAATAGACACCCAATACAGTCGCATCGGCAAGGACTGCCTGTCGCAGTCCCCTCCGTGCATTTGGGAGATTTGCATCCCGATATTAGAGTGTGCTCATACGATATGGAAGTGACGAGTATAAATACGAAATTGGTCGTAGCTCGTAAGTTTAGCCAAGATTAAGTATGCATTTTAGATTTCAGCTTTAATGAGCTACATTTCGAGAGATCGTCATAAGTATCATCGGTATTCAACGGACCACTAATTAAGCAGCATTAAAAGATGAGCAAAGTACAGCTAAATTGGGTTTTGGCATTCTTTGGTTATTACAAACGTATAAAACATTCAGAGTTTGTGCATGTGTGTGTGGGTTCTTCAATCCGCTAAGTATGCACAACCATCACTTTCTTACTGAGTATTGCTTTACCTTTGACGCCGCGACCGCCTCACAAATATTTTGCAACGAACAATATTTAAAGAATGTTCGGTGTTTCTGTAATAGTTAGTAACACGCGATACAGACATTTGTCTTATAATAATCCGCGGTCGATGGCGACTTAGAAGTAATGACTTCTAATTCGCCATTTACTTAGAAGCCAACGAGGGCTTAAAACCGCGAAGACGCTACATCTAGCATAATTTCTTATATATAATAGAGGGCTAATGAGCAATCCGAGCCATTTACTAGTACCGACGCCCATAAACCAGTTGTTTTTTTCACCATATCGAGATGCATCTCTCCCATCTGCGGAAGAGGGGGGGGAGGGTCGGTCTCTCTTCCGACACCAAACCTAGTCTCGTCGCCAGACGAGCACTCATAGCAATCTGATGAAGCTGTATTGGCCTTCCTTTCGCTTCCACAGCATAGGTTCAAATCCGAGATAATAGACTCGCATTGTTCACCCTATACGACCGTAGATATATAGCACACGTGGCATATGGGCAACATACAGGCTCGCCATGTAGACCGGACGAAGGAGTGAAAGGGTCTGACTGTTTGTTAATAACTAACTCTATTTTTTTCTGTCTGACCTAGTACTGACGGCTCACAGCGACGCTGCTGTAAGTGGCAAGACAGTTCACAAGGAAGGAGGAAAAGGAAGGAAAGGAAAAGAAGAATATTTTATCTTCTTGCTTAGGGGGATAATAGGGGGGACTGACGTCCCGTTCCCGCAGCTGGAGAGGGATTCGCATTAATCATTGCGTTTACTATATACGATTAGCTTACGTTTTAGGTACAGTAAACGCATATTCGTGTGACGGCTAGGTCACAAGATCCTATGCGTCGTAGCCTCATGCTATAAAGCTTTTCTCGATATATGGACTATTCAACACAGAAATATCTTTACAATTCGGGCCCCTAGTTCCTGAGATCAGCGCATACAAACAAGCAAACTCTTCGGCTTTATATTATTATATTATATGTTATTCTATATAATATATGCCTGGAATATCCGCGGCCCTTCACTATAAGTGGCCCTAGGATCTGTGCGTTTGATATGTTTTTGGATTATTGATAGTTACCACACAAACGCTTTATCTCCTGGTGTAGATACTTACATAAACATATTACTTTTGGGAAGCCTACCTTACCTGAATGAGGGCTTAGAGCCGCTCACTTGGTATTGTCTTAGCTGTACTTTGGTATTTTTGTAAATCACTGCCCGGCACATTCAAGAAGTTGTCATTAGTTCTAGTGTTCGTGTGGAAGTACCATAAAATGCTGTCGAATGGTGAATAATATTTTTGATGTGTAGGTTCGTTCGCTATGCAAAACATTACGAGCGACCTGGCACTCTAGCCGTGACCTAATTTCGCCCGGCATAGAATAGACACAACAAACTAATATACTTCACCTACTTATAATTTTAGACTGATTAGCTGATTGAGGTTTATGAATAAATCGTCGTTATGTCATCGTGTCCATTTTATTTGTCCCTTTCTTATGGTATAAAAGGGTGAACGTGCAATAATACTGTCGCCCATAGACATCTGCATTTTTATTGTCATGCAGATGCGCTGCCCTGACCACCTTCTCCCTTCCAATGTGCCATCGGCTACTTATAAACCGCACGAAACTCGACAACCATAGACTTTTCTGTGGTGTCATAGGAGCCGTCCGTTCCTTACATACATCCCCGGCAATGTAGCACGTCTCTAACTCGACCAAGGTGCCTTTAAAATAGTAGTAGTAATAGTAGTAGTAGTAGAGAGCCCCCCCCCTCCATCTTAGTTGATGAATATGTCGTAGTCGTATAAGATATTCAATGAGACTAAATTTCAGCCGCCAAATTGACAAATCATTGGCCCGCCACAAAACAAAACGGCCCTGTTTTTGAAACTGGCCAGCCGGAATGTAATGCGGCGATTTATACAATCAGACTGCGACAAATACACTACTAGTAGCGTACCGCGTTCACCGACGTGTTTCCGCCCTATAGCTCCGCCCCCTGCTGCTCCGATTAATTTGTAGTATTACTTGGGCCTTAACAAATTTGCTCATTTCGAAAAAAAAGAGAGTCCATTTGTGCCAGCGCGCACACACTTGTAACGTGTCATGTGTAGTCAATAATGTTAGATATAAGCTGTGGACTTATCACACCACTTTAGCTGCATGCCAGGCATAGCCCTGTGCTGCCTTAAAGACTTGTGTTCCATGTACTACACAACAGAAATATACATATTTAATATTTTTTTATAAATATAAGAAGTTGTATGTATTTAACATTTAATTAGTTAATACTTTTTATAAATATATATTGCCAGGGAGATTTGGCGTAACGCGCTCGGAATACCCGCTTACATTATCATTGCGCTATCGGTTGTCTGTGCCAATCGTCGTTGGCTAGTCTCTATTAGACCTGCAACTCGAATGTCGAATATTCGGCGAGCTTCCCGGTTTCCCGGCCGAACATTCGGCAAAAGTATTCGGCCGGTAAAAGCGGTTTGTAATGTCTAGTTGGATGTGACTGATGTTCATTTCGTCACTTTTGCCGAATATTCGGCTACTCAGCCCGGAAGCTCGCCGAATATTCGACATATGACCGAGTTGCAGGTCTAATAGAGACTAGCCAACAACGGTTGGCGCAATGGTTGCGATAAGTTGCAGGATCGTATTGTTTCAAGTCTATTCTCTATGGGGTCCTAGTAATCGTATTTTGCCCCGGAATGTAATATGTTCTTGTATACAAACCTATATAGCACCTATAGGTACTGAATCCGTATTACAATAACACTGTTGTTGTTCCTCGTCTTCACGCCAGTTCCCTAATGTGCCTGAGATAATCGATTGCGTGAGTGAGTCACGTGCTAATTACTATATAGCACCTCTAGATACTGAATCCGTATTACAATAACACTGTCGTTGTTCCTCGTCTTCACGCCAGTTCCCTAATGTGCCAGAGATAATCGATTGCGTGAGTGAGTCACGTGCTAATTACTATATAGCACCTCTAGATACTGAATCGGTATTACAATAACACTGTCGTTGTTCCTCGTCTTCACGCCAGATCCCTAATGTGCCTGAGATAATCGATTGCGTGAGTGAGTCACGTGCTAATTACTATATAACCGAGAACCGATGCCCATGAACATCCACATAATTATTATGCGGATGCGTGGATGCGCGTGTCATGCACTTACTTATCTCCTCTTTCTATTAGTTATTGAAAAATCAAATGGTGTTAATTGCAGAGCTCACCGCCCCCGCTGAGCCCCACGGGCCGCACCAACGACGATGACGCTATAGTGCACATCATCGACTCCGCGGAGGAGTTCGTGTACATATCCGTCATGGACTACTCGCCCGTCATGGAGTACGCCCCCAAGTTGAAGTGAGGCATCGCACTGTTGTATTATTATTTAGCAACGTTCGTCGGATTCGGCCGCGTAACCCGCTCTCGACTCGTATTTGCCACGGCGTATGTAGATTACAACCTTCCTCGGTAAATGGGCTAACACTGGCGCACAACAGGTCAGACGTAAATCTCTTTATATAAATTGTAGAAATCGTAATCCGAGAGATTAACAAGTGATAACACAATATGAAGCTACTTGCGCAGTTCGATTGATTCCCATGCGTGTAAAGACTTGCTGAATTAATAATAACTATAGAATTATTAAAATATAGCTCGTCACTTTATTCGGCATACGATAATCGCATAACGGATTGGTGTTGAGTATTTATGAGAATTTCTTCTGAGTATTGAAGTATTTGTTTTCGGTTTTAGATTCTGGCCGAAGATTGACGACGCAATCCGTGCGGCGGCAATCGAGCACAACGTGCGCGTGCGGCTGCTCATCAGCTTCTGGCGCCACTCGCAGCCCGCCGAGGAGAACTTTCTCGCTTCGCTCGCCGCGCTCGCCGGCGCCTATCCGCGCCTCGACTTGCGCGTGGTGAGTGACACAAATACTGACACACGTAGACACGTCGAGCACAACGTGCGCGTGCGGCTGCTCATCAGCCACTGGTGCCACTCGCAGTCCGCTGAGGTGAACTTCCACACTTCGCTCGCCGGCGCCTACCCGCGCCTCGACATGCGTGTGGTGAAGAGACACACATGTCGCACTGTCATCCTTATACACATAACAACCTCAGGCAGAGCTATGCCTACAGCCACTGATAAGGACAGCTAATTCAGTCTCACGCACGCAGTAACCTATACTCGTATACTTATTTACGTACACAGCTGAAATTCAGCTAAGCAGGCTGGCCAGACTCTATAGAGACTTAGCCAGCGATGCAGCATATGTTATAATGCGCAAGTGTATGTACAAATACAAGAGCGGTTACCTTATTCGCCTATTCCGATGCACTAATAGTCCAACACGCCCGGAGAGACCGGAAAGAAATTAGCTCAAATAGCGAACTAGAGACGTATACTTTATAAAACAACTAAAAAAATGAACTACTAAAGACGAGGCGGCATGGTCACACGCTTAGCCTGTCCGTAAGAACAAAACTTACAACAAACTATGAAGAATTAATTTTCATTTATCATGTACCTGTCACAGAGGACACTTGTCATGTACACACGTAAATGTATGTGTAATGCGTCGTGTTGCAGCGGCGCTTCATCGTGCCGTCGACGCCTGCGCAGGACAAGATCCCGTACGCGCGCGTCAACCACAACAAGTACATGGTGACGGACCGCGCCGCCTACATCGGCACCAGCAACTGGTAACGTACGGCATCCGCCGTAATACAACTCGATAGTGCAGTCATACGAGACAATTGTTGTGCCTTACGCGACTTGTCAACGAGCTCAAATCATACCGCTGTACCGGTTAGGTTAACCACGACGACCGCGCGATTCGTACCACCCGTTGTGTTGGAAGGGGGGGAAGGTTGGTTCCCCCCAGTCATGTAAGCTCAACGAGCTCTTCCGCCTCGGTAGATATGGAGGCCGAGGGGACACTGTCCCTGCGGCCAAGATAATAATAGTTAATTTATCTAATCTTAAATAACTATCGGGATGCATCCTTCCTATCTGCGGGAAAGGAAGCAGGTCTTTCTCCCTATCGACCACAATCTCACCTAGACCGTGGCCCGAAAGAAACGAAAACAAAATCCGTATCGCACCGCACTCAATCTCTTTTTCTTTCGTTATTTTTCATTTTTGTTTTTTATTTACATCAGTTTGTTTCCTGTATTTCCATAAATCTCGAAGAAAACCTCTTTATTCTTTTTCACATTCTTGAATTGATGATTATAATTAAAAATGTACGTATTATGACTAATAGCATAGCCGCGCAGTTTGACCCGCGTAACACTGTTTATATTGGTTGTAGCCTCATGGTACATAGCGTATAGCCTTCTTCGATTAATTGACTATTCAACACGTGTACTAACTAAAACTTGTGAAATGATTCTGTGGTGAAATATATATCGAGCATAGGATAGTAATTGCTCGGGCCGTGCCATCGCAGGGTACAACAACATTTTTTTCTGACGCAGTCGTAAAAATATGACTTTCCGTTTCCGCGACGTTTAGGTTTTTATGAAATTCTATCATTTATGATTCATTGACACTACACGTCTATGACGCTTTCTATACACAAAATAATAGTCCCCAAAATTCTATCACTTATGATTCATTGACACTACACGTCTATGACGCTTTCTATACACATAAAATAATAGTCCCCAAAATTCTATCACTTATGATTCATTGACACTACAAGTCTATGA
>JAFELO010000264.1:1110656-1170994 GCA_017140195.1 Eumaeus atala | reverse complement strand
CGCTTTCTGTACACATAAAATAATAGTCCCCAAAATTCTATCACTTATGATTCATTGACACTACACGTCTATGACGCTTTCTATACACATAAAATAATAGTCCCCAAAGTTCTATCACTTATGATTCATTGACACTACACGTCTATGACGCTTTCTATACACATAAAATAATAGTCTCCAAAATTCTATCACTTATGATTCATTGACACTACACGTCTATGACGCTTTCTATACACATAAAATAATAGTCCCCAAAATTCTATCACTTATGATTCATTGACACTACACGTCTATGACGCTTTCTATACACAAAATCTGTTTGACTGTGATGATCATGTGATATTTCTTTAAATATACTGGATTTTCATGCGGTTTTCACTAATGGTTAGAGCGATTCTCGAGGTAGGTTTTAGTGTATAATTTTTTAAAGTAACACTCTATCCCCTGATATTCCCGGGCAAAGCCGGGGCAGATCGCTAATTTACTATTAAAAAATACGAGTGTGTTTTAGTAGACACAAGTGAAGTAAAATTAAAACGTCCTTGACTTTTTATGATGCACTGGCTATGAGAGAAAGAGAAAGAAAATGTGTGCTCGCGCCTCCCGCTCTCCTGCTACTACAGTAATATACGAAACGTAACTCTCTTTTTCTATCTTACTAACTTATAACAACTTCCGTTGGTCCCGTTTTCGTAACGCTCTCGTCACGTATTTGTCAGCGTACTCCCCATGTCAAGTCACCACTATGTTCACAGGTATGGGGACTATTTTGTGGACACAGCGGGCGTGGCCTTCGTGTACTTGCCCCAGGAGAACTTCCACAACGGCACCCAGGACTTACGCAGGCAGCTGCAGGACGTGTTCGAGCGCGACTGGAACTCGCCGTACGCCGTGCCACTCCGGAGGTTATAGCCGACACGTACAGACAGACAGGCAGACAAGCTCAGACATACACGGACAACCATACACTCACACGGACAAACAGATACACGGACAGGAACCTGATGTTGAGAGAACTATCTACATTGTAGAATGACGAAAAAATCTGACGTTGGTGACGTCACAACGGCGCTCTGGTATAGTGTGCTAAAAGTACGGAATCCGAAAGAAGGAGGTCTCTTGGTAGAGACGTATGCTGTGGCTGAGTTGAGGTTCTCTAACTGGATATACTATTTAATTAGCTCTATACAACTGGCTGGGCTATGATGAAATGTTTTTTCTTCGGATCTGAACTTGTGCTATGGAAGCGAAGAGAAGCCAAATACAGCTTCATCGGATTGCCATGAGTGCTCGTCTGGCGACGAAACTAGGTTTAATTGTAAGAGGGACCGATACGCGCCTCTCCCGCAAATTGGAGATGTATCCCAATATGAGAGTGTGTGTGTAACAACTAATTTGACTATTATTATCTTCATGGACAGAGGGACCGAGTGGTCGGTCCTCCCCCAACTCTGATGTCTGGGACAGCTCGCGCGCGGCAGCTAAAATGGCACCGGCGCTGACGTGAATTTTTGGCTCATGGAGAGGACCATGATTGGGGGCCCGTACCCCCCCTTCAGCCTCAGTCGGGTGAAAGAACTCGCGAGCGGTAGTCTCGGAATATCTTAACGGCACGTCGGTATTACTTGACCTAGGGAAATCGCGAATCGTATAGGAATTAGTCCCTGATCTGAAAGTGTCGTTCAAGCTGTTCTCTGACTTGACAGGTGCGAAGCGTACGCTACAACCTAGACCGGGTTGTAGCGTTTGTTTTGCATCTGTCCCCGGAGACGTCTGGGTGTTTCTACACCGGGTGTGCGGTGTCGTGTCAGAGAGCTGAAAGTCGATGAAATGAGATGAAAAAAGCGTGATCAATGAAGTGAGTAAGCGAAAGAAAGGAAATTCCGTTACTTTCTCTAAATGCTGTTATAACAACAACTAATATATTCATCAATGCAAGCCTTGTAAGTCGTCTCAAACAATATACTGGATGATAATTGTAATGAACTAACTTCTCTAAACGTTGGTGGGCATTTGGTTACTCGAAGTAAGACTTTGATATATTTCATATGGAACCTGCGTCAAAATCTTATCGCCAGTAGCCAATAGCATGCGCTGATAGAGTTTAGGATACGTTTAGTTTTGCGCACTCCGACGTAGTTATAAGTTGAATTGAACCTAATTTTTTTAAGAAAGAAGTTGGAAGTGGAAGATATACTGCAAATTAAATACGAGTTTCACGGGTTTCGAATAGAAGCAATCGCCATCCAGCGTTGAGTATCTTACAAAGCACAGAAATGTGACCCCGTCTTACTAACTTATAACAATTGTTAAGTGGGGTTATATAATGAAATATTTCTGTGTACCGGTAAAATTATTATCAGAATTTGGATGTCATTTCTTTGAAAATTGTTAAACTATATTACTGGTAGAGAAGCTTTCAACAGCCAATTAAATGTATGTATCGGATAACACTTTAACACCAACCTGTAAGACCTTGTGTGGGACAATTTCATGGGTTACTATTAAAATGTCAAATATTTAAACAAAAAAATAATTTCACTATCAAACTCACAAATGATTTTAATTCGTTCTAACCGGAACCTGTGAAATGGAAATTTGCCGTTTATTTACCAGTTAAGTCTAACAGGCTAACCGGGGCTTTAAAAAATAAATAAAATTTAACTTGTGGAATTTGCTTTGCGCTGCCGGTCCCTTGGTCTGCACTGACCCTGACATGGGTCCTGATTGGCTTTTAAACATAATGCCTAAGGGACGAAACTGTTTAAGTGGCTACGTTATTCAGAGAGCACGTTATTGTGGATGGTTTAGGTTATATCATGTTCTTACCATCAGTGTCAAAGATTAAATACGAGATGTATCATTTCATCTAAGAAGTACAAGATAAAACCTACCTTTTGCGATTCCCTAGTGACTATATAATTAATATATTAACCTATATTTACTTTTTAATCAATAATGAACTACATGCTGTATAGTCTTAACGTCAGTCAGAAACAAATTTTCTGGATATCGATGTCTTAAGTTTACGCGAATGTTAGTCATCACAATAAAACTACTTTTATTGATTTTATCGCGGTTTATTTAATTATGTATCTAGCCCGACGTGGCCATGGTTGCTGTAAAGCTTTTGAAACGTCGGTCTAGATAAATAATTAAATGAGTAGTTTTATTGTAAATTTTCTGGATGATGAAATTTCTATGATTTGATATAAAAATGTAACTTTAATCGCATTTGCGTATATCCATTTATGTAGGGGCTTGTGATGTCTTTTCAGCCTACTTATGTTATCTATGGCAAATTTTATATCGATCAGAATATTTGGCGTGAAACAAGACATTGAAGAAATTGTAAAAAGGGCCAAATATATTATATTTTGTAGATAAATCTCAATAAATTCTCTTTAGAGCCTTATAAATGATTTCTAGTATTAAAAATAAAGTTTTCTTCCTTCCAAAGTATACATTTTTGTGTCAAAAAATTATCTGACTTTTAATTTTTATTGTTCTATTTTAAATACTAATTGGAAAGATACTCATTTTTTCACATTAAATGGATTTCACGATTATATTTAGTGACTATCTTGTTGTAGATATGCCGGTACGAATTTTTAACGCTTAAAGCAAATAGATACTTATAAAAACCTAGAAACAAAAAGCGTTATATGCAAAAAAATATTTCTCCGGATCCTGAAGATACCTAACGAAAGTTATTTTCGCCCAATAAAGTAAAAATGGCAATGTCAAGTGGCACGTGACCGTTACCTGTGACGCTCTATGGTCTTTGTCGTCCGGTGGTGATGATGAAGTAAAAGTACGCTGTAAGGTGTAATTCCAAGAGACACACAAATTATTGTAAACATAATGCTAGATATTTGAAACGAGCCATCATACAGGATTTAACTTTGTAATTACGCATAGGTACTCACAATATGTGTACGATACAAACACTCTAATGAGTCGTACAAAGTACGTTTTTAGATTCGGACCGGCGTTCAAACTTTTAAAGTAGATATAATGTTCTTTATTTTGTAATTTAACTCGCGTGAAAGGATTCTAAATATGCGTGCCTTCGCTCTCGGTGATCAGCTAACAGTGTGTTTGTGTAGATTTTTATATCTTTCTAATAGTAAGTACATTTTATCGTAGCGAGTAGAAGTTTTCAACTGTTATTACTATGGATAGTGATTCCGTTGCTATTTCAACATATCATTTAGAATTCTAAGCGCGCCTGTGATCTTGATTACTCTGAAGTTATCTGTTAGTATTTATTTCTAGTGCAATCATTTGTACAATCGTTTGTAATTCTCTCTTTGTAATTAATATTTTCTAAATGTCCTTCCGAAAAAAAAACCATTGTATCTCGTTTGATGTTTCTTTTTGCAGCTTACTTCAGTAGGGATACTGATTACAAAATGGCGCGCAATTTAAGATATAACCTATAATGTGCAGTGTGTGCTTTTATTCATATCTTAATATTATTCAAGTAGAGCTTTTTCATTGCATTTGGCAATGTGATTTACGAATTTTTACAGTTTTTTTAGATGAAGATGAACTTCTATGAAATGTTCCTACGTTTGTATGCGTATGTACTTAAATTCTTTGAACAATGCATTCATTTGATACTTATTTATCGAAATATCGTACTTACATGTTCGAAATTTTCTGTTTTTGGCTAGGAAATATTCCTATAATTATGTGTTATTTGAGAAAGACTGGTTGCTGATAAATATAGGTATATTTTTTTACGTTGTCAAATGTATTATTATCTACAAAATTTCTGTGTGATATGAAGTTATGAAGCAATATATATCTCGTGATCTCTATTGTAAATATAGATACTCTTGGTTTCATTGCGTTTCATTTTTTTCCTTATTTCACAACGGACATACCGTTATCTCGGTCTAGCGTCAACAGAAAAAGGTTCTAAATAAAAATATAAAAAATGACCCATTAAAGCTGTGTTATCTTGATTACAAGATAGTAAGTCCTTACATATGAAATTGGCGTTTTGTACGGAATATGGATATGAACCATTATTTTCTATGCCTTTTGCCACCTAATAGGACTTTGTTACTATATTATATTATTGAACTGAAAGTTAGTTTACAGGTTATTTCCCGACAGCTTGTTACGAATTAGGTTGATTTTGTCTCACGCCGACGGCACGTGCACCGTCAGCGCTGATGGCCGAGATAGAACTTTTAGGAAGCGTTCTTTGATCACGCGTATCTATCAGCGCGCACGGTGGTCAGCGCTGATAGCTACGCGTCGCGCGTCGGCCCTGCGTAGCTGTTGGCGCTGACGATCGCACGAGCGCCTCTGCGTTCAGAGAGCGTCAAGCGGAAGTGCGTACGGTCATGGCGAATCGCGAAGTGTTATGTTTAATTACTAATAATATGTCATTTATGTTATTTTTTTGTCTTACCTATAATATGAAACATAACATAATAAATACCTATGTTGTTTTCTTACCTATACTTTGCCATGATTACACATAATTATAAAACGAGTAAATATGTTCTTTCTTACCTTAAAGTCACCATTACTCGTTCAATCGGTGGTATAGGCACGATTCGTAAGCTGCAATGGACCAGTTCATCCTGTATCTTTGCCAGAAGTTCGTCAAAAGTTCTAGTTGACATTCGAAAGTAATTAAAGAATTTACTTTCGTCAGCCCTCAAAGTGCCGTATAACAAGACAAACATTAATACACTCCGCATTTTGTCGTCGTCTGTACGGTAAGGCGGTCAGTACTAACTAAAACGAGCCACGCTGAGCCTCAGCGCTGACGTTGAGCGTGAGACTAAAATCAGCCTTAGTTGTTAGTAAGTTACGTCTTTACTCGTCAATGGTGGTGAAGCGACTCTTTGAATATTGCAACGATTGTCCTATTAAGACAATTAAATCAAAGCGTTATGGTCCAAGTCGGTTAACGGGAAGAGTTCCATGTGGCTTTTGATCATTTCAAGGGAATAACATATTTTGCGTAAGACAATGAGTTACTTGGAAACAATACGCATGACTATGAGCGTGCTTTAAAATAGTGTCAAAACTAAAATCTTAAGAACAATTTACAAATGGTATTTCGAGTAAACAATGAAAGCACATGTGTCGAGGTTAAGGTGGCTACAATCCCTTTACTAAAAAGAGCAGTCGGACGGGAATCAACAAAATCTTTGAAGGCGATTTGGATTGCCCCATGGAGTTGAATTTTTTCCCTTGCAAGAGTTGTCCAAATTTCGTAATAAAAAGGAAATTGTTGGAGCAAGGTCCAGGGAGTACGAAAAATGTCTTCCTCGAAGGAACTTTCAAATTGAAGTTCTTTTAATTTGGTAGCCGCCTGTTGCGCAGTGTGTTTAGCGTTATCGTGAAGCAGCAGTGGCGTGGAGCAACCGACTAGCCTAGGTTGTTTAGCCGCTAGCTTTTCCATCACGGTTTGAAATTGCTGACAATAGAGATCAGCCGTAATTGTCTGGCCAGATTTGAGAAAACTGTAATGAACAATACCGGCACCAGTACACCAAACGCTTACAAGTAGCTTTTTTGGTGTTTATTTTAGCTTGGGGCAGGATTTGGCTGGCTGGCGAGGATCCAACCATTGCGTTAAGTGCTTCCAATTATCGTAAAGAATACATTTATCATCACATGTATGTTTGAAAACACATGAACACATACGGTTCAAAATACCTTCATATTTGTCCCGGTTTAGTAATGTTTGTTTGTTGTTTGTTCAGGTTTGCTGCAGTCAATTCGTGAGGAACTCGCCTTTCAAGATTTTTAATCTTCCCAATCTGCTTCAAGTGAATTAAAACAGTTTTATCACTAACACCGCAGCCTACAGCTAACTCGGACGTGGTTTGCGCTGGATATGCTTCCACAATAGCCTTGAATTCTTCCTTATCGACTTGGGTATCAGGCCGTCCTGCAGGGTTGTTCTGCAGGTCCAAATTTCCAGAACGGAAACGTTGGAACCAAAAGGAACCGATTTTTTTTTTTTGCAACACTATCACGGTACACATCATTTACCCTTCGCTTCGAACCGTTTCCGCAGCACTAATGCCACGGCGGAACTCGTACTCGTAAATAATGCGATATTTTAAGTTTTCCATTTTGTAATATGAGTGACGCAAAACAGAAGAAAAAAAAACAAATGAATGACGGTCAACGAAGCACAAATACATGAGTGACTAGCTGTATGTATGTACAAATTTGAATTTGGATTTCCCTGCTAAAGAGGAGAAATTCGTGATTAAAGAGACCAGTACGAAAAACGCCAATTTCATATGACAGTACCGAATGTACTGTCAGTCGGGGACACTGATTACAAATGTTTCTTGCTTTCATTCATATCTTAATATTATTCAAGTAATGCTTTTTCATTGCATTTGGCGATGTGACTTATGATTTTTTTACAGTTTTTTAGATGAAGATGGACTTCTACGAAATATACCTATATTTGTATGCGTATGTACTTAAATTCTTTGAAAGATTAATTTGATATTTATTTATCGAAATATTGTACTTACACATTCGAAAATTTCTGGTTTTGGCTAGGAAATATCCCTGTAATTATGTGTAACTTAAAAACATTTGTTGCTGATAAATATGGTTATATTTTTTTAGTTAGCTACATGTGCGTCATCGAAGCACAAATACATGAGCAAATAGCAAAGCAAGTACAAATTTGATTTTGGAATTCCTTACCAAAGGAGAAAGTCGTGATTAAAATGGCCTGTATGAAAAACTCCAAAAAAGTTCCATTTTTATTTTAAATGAGACTGTCCAAATTGGTACGAAGCGTAATAACGGTTTTATAGTGGTCATGCTATCAAATCCAGGCAAACCTGACTTACTTATACAGGGTAATTGAAATTAATGTAACACCTCTTGCAGGCAGCCTCTACATAATACCAACAACATTTTTTCTAGGACTTTTCATAAATATTGATCAATAACACAAAAAAAAAATGCTCTCTCAGTTATTTATTACTCTGTACTTTGTAGGAACGCTCGCGCTTCAGTACTAAACTACCCAGTGTACGCTTTTCTTAGTCGTTCAATTGGAGTTAAATTTACACTAAAAAATTAATTCAGGTTACCTTACCTTAAATCTAATTCCGATTATTACAGTTTCACAATAAATTTATGAATTTTACAGAAGTGAGTTCTGAGAATCCAAGCGCAACGCAATAATTACCTACTTAGCACCTACAGCGAATCAACACAAAATGACAATTTATCTAAAATGTCACCTGCATTCTGAATCCACTGGTCTCCTCATACTGAATCAGGCTATATATAAAATATAATTTAGGGCTGGCTACATTATAAAAATAAAAGAATAGTCCAAAACCTAAAATGTGCACTCGAGAAAAACATATTTTATTATGCTTATTTAAAAAGTGGAATCAGCTTATTTAGAATAACGAATTGTCTTATTTACAGACGAATTAGATATTTACATATTAATGTTTATATTTTAATCTCGCGGATGCCAGTGTGCATCACGCACATTCCGTTTAAAATAGTTCTCTTCACGTCCAACACAAAGACCACACGTAAAAATTAACTCACCAACTCGTGACAATACTGGCGAATTCGTTAGGATTTCTGTGAGAAATTGTAGATGTATCTCCATTCGGTCCTTCCAGTAATAAGAGGCCCAATGATGTACACATCACGTTCGCAATTCCCGCCCATACTTCCACAACACTTATTATGCACAACCGGTATTTGAAAATTATGCGGTCTACGTTGATGGGGGTTTACATAATTTCATAAATGTTCATATAATTCACACAATGTTGCATTGTCGGTAAATAAAATGATAGACCATTTCGCGAAGAACCACACTTAGCCATCACTCGCACCATCTTCTATATTCTGTATTTGTGTAACGATACGGCATCGCAATTACTGTTATCCGTAGGCACTCTCAAAACGAAATTCTCTTGCTCGGAAAACGACAGTTGTGAAAGCGCAGCGCACGCGTTTCTAATGGACCGTGACGTATGACTGTAAGTTCAAAGTGCATCGCCACCGCTACCAAGCCCCGCACCCCGCTGCACACTTGCCACGTAACCTACGCTCCGAGTAAATGCCAGTTCAGACGCAAAATATTAACTTTGTAAGGGAAAAACGAAAATTATAAAGTGTAAATTTAAAAGAGTCGTCGAACAAAAGTTGTAGGGATTGATGTATAGAGGCTGCCTGCAAAGGTGTTGCGTTAATTTAATTAACCCTGTATATCAAAGCACAGCCGAAATTACTGTACCAGAACATTCAAGTTTGGTACAGGAAGGTTTCATGAAGCAAGTGAACACTAAGTTTTATATAGAACAAACAAACTACTGTGACAGCTGGTCTACCGCGACCGTCAGACGTGAGAGAACAATCAATGAAACAACACAAATATATTAAAGTATGTATTTGCTTCTGAAGTCAACTTTCATTTAACAATAATGTCAATAATGAATACTCAAAGTCTTAACATTAACAACACACTCAGCGAAAGACACCATCCGTCCACTCGAAATTCTTACCGGACTTAAATACTACATCTCAACCGATACATAACTATAATCGATACATACTCAATATCGACATATAATCGAATACGAAATAATCATTAAAACTTCACAGACGAGCGACGAGTCCTTCGCGCAAATTTGCAATCATTTACAGAAAGTAATAGTTGTAAGTAGAAGTGCCCAGTGAACGATCAAAGTTAGTGTTAAACTTGTCCGTTTGTCAAAGTATTGCATTTGGCGTGTTTCAATGAAGTCTTTTATCAAAACGCTGGTTTTCACCAACAAAATTGATAATTTACCGAACACATAAGACGCACATTGTTATATCCATTTCCAAAATAATACTATTTTATCCTTTAGAAAAGAGTTTGTGATTCTTTAAATTCTATCTGACAGCTTGTAGGACTCATGCTAAGCTGAATTATACATTATTCTAGCCATTCGTCTGTGCTAGTATAAAATAAAATACATAGAAAAGATAGCCACAAATTTAGCCTTAAAATTTTGTAATGTTCTTTCTATACTTGCTACATTTATAATAAAATTGCAGTTTATAAAAGTCTAAATCATTTTCCTGATTCTTTAATTGAAATTATAAGTAATGAAAGATATACGCAGCAACGCAAATTTAAGTTCTTTAGCCAAATATTTATGACATACTTCACAAAAGGTTAAAAAATCTACTTCAGGCTGCACTGTACATATTGTGACCTTTTCTACTTCATCATAGGTATAAAATCCTTTCGTTAGTCACAATTTACTAGATAAAACGAAACATTTGTCTTGTAACTAGTGCTCTCTGGCGGAAAATTGAAAACCTTCTAAGGAAAAATACTAACTGTCCACTAGCTACTAAAGTGTGTAATATTTAGTTGTTAGTAAATAATATCTGTTAGGTGTGCAATAAATATATAATTTGGAGTCCCCACCTCACGCGCCGCGCTGTCACGTCACTTTCAAATTCGACCGCCTCAGTATCTGCAAAAAATTACTATTAATTATAATGACATCTTTTTTACCCTAAACATTTTGAATAGTGTTTAATTATTAGCGTGAACTCAGTACACGTGTTACATAAAGCGAATACTTGGTTAAATGTCTTCTCTGAATAAGTGTGTCATGAAATTTTCACACAGACAACACTACTCCAAGCGCTCACACGCGCTGCATGCTCACTCACTCGTGCACTAAGTGCTCGTGGTGCGCTCACTCCCTCTCTTCGCGTTAACTTTTGCGTGGTATGGCGCAGTCATCACCCTACTCGCTCACTCACCCACACAGACGCGTATTCGCGCTCTACACGCTCGCTCGTCTCTATGCGTGCGTGGCGCTGTCCTCCACGAAGTCGCGCGCCTCGTCCTGCGTGACGCACTCGACGTGCGACACCTTGTTGCGGAACTTGACGCCGTAGAACTTGTGCGCGTGCTCCAGCAGCTCCGGCCGGAAAGTGGTGGTGATGAATTGAGCGGAGGTCGACAGCTCGTGGATCATGTTCGCTATCGCCTTACGGTGCTGAGCGTCCAACGCCTGAAAGGTGATTCTTCGGTAAGGTTACTTTCATACACTTCTGTAGGGACACTTTCAAATAATTTCTTTGGTCCTGACGAAATAAACATCTTTTTATCTTCCGATCTTTTTGGGGATCAAATCAGCTCACTTTCCCCGTACAATACGCGTCTCAATTTCATAACCCAGTGCTAATCTGACGTGTATGAATGGTTACACACATACGCCTATGACAGCGTTGGAAACAGATTCGGGAACTGATTGTATAGATATTTATATGTTTAGCACAGTGTACAGGTGCGCCTGTGTGACGTCACCGACGCTGACCTGTGACAGCGAATATACTGTCAACGAATCGTACGCACCTGGTCGATCTCGTCGAAGAGGCAGAAGGGGGCGGGGTCGCACTTCTGTATGGCGAAGATGAGCGCGAGCGCCACGAACGACTTCTGCCTGCCCGACAGCTGGTGCGCCGGAGTGACGTCACCGACGCTGTCACAGATACTGTCAACGGGTCGTACGCACCTGGTCGATCTCGTCGAAGAGGCAGAAGGGGGCGGGGTCGCACTTCTGTATGGCGAAGATGAGCGGGAGCGCCACGAATGACTTCTGCCTGCCCGACAGCTGGTGCGCCGGAGTGACGTCACCGACGCTGTCACAGATACTGTCAACGGGTCGTACGCACCTGGTCGATCTCGTCGAAGAGGTAGAAGGGGGCGGGGTCGCACTTCTGTATGGCGAAGATGAGCGCGAGCGCCACGAGCGACTTCTGCCCGCCCGACAGCTGGTTCATCTCGCGCATGTCGCCCTCGCCGCCCGTGAACGACACCTTAATGCCCACGCCTGAGAACTGTTCTGCGTTCGCGCGCTGTAAGACATACTATTTATATTAAACTGCTTAAAAAGCAAGTGGACCTGTACATAAATAGTAAAGAAAAGCCCAAATAGGGAATTTGAAGCACACCTAAGTGCTGTAAAATTTAAGTTTAAACGTTTGTTACTCCTAGAAAACACACGAAAGCATGTCCTTGAATTCATGATAAATTGAAGACGAAGTACCTGTAAATAGCAATCGTAAATTACTGCGTCTAAGATAGTATAAATTCATAATCAAAATAATAAAAATTGAATAATCTAAAAAGCTTCACTTGCGTTGTGGATTCACAATAAAATAATGTATATGACATGTACAGACGATAAGGTCAGCTGAGGCGAACGATGGACGCTTCTTCGTTCGTCTCACGCAACGATTGTGTCAATTGTAATGAGACATGCATTGCAGCATGGGCATGCGATGTAAGGTCCGTCAGATGAGTGAAACAGATATATGAACAAAAATCTGTATGTCATCATTACCAACATCCTGTTAATGATATAAGTGTGAAAATTTGTATGTATTTTTGTTACTCTTTTACGCAAAAACTACGGAACGGTTTTGGATGAAGTTTGACACATTTCACGCACATTAGGCCACATGGTTTAATAGTTAAGTGTTGTAAGTTGATAGTTCAGTGTCAAATAAACTATATTTAATTTCATATGTGACTGTTACCTCAGCGTTGACCTCCAGCCCGTCGTCGGACGCGACCCGCATGATGAGGCTGCCGCGGCCGTGAGGGACGAGCTTCTTAAACACCTCCGTGAAGTTCTTGCTCACTTGCTTGAAAGTGAACTGGATCGCCTCCAGCTTCCTGTGCTCCAGCGTCTCGATCAACTCGCGAATTTTCTCACCTCTGTAAATGGAGCGTATATGTTAAAAAATCTTTTCTATCATTTAAGGGAACAAGGAAGCATTTTCATGACTACCAATGCCCATAAATATCCACTTTGTAGTTGTTCGAAAGGGCTTTTGACCTTTATTTAAATTGAAACATCCCAAAAGCCATATGAACGCCCCTACAACGTTCAACGCGATGAAGCAATACATTTGTAACAGTTGCGCTATTAAATTTTAACTAGCGCACTTGCATATCAGCATAGTAAGCCATTATCTCCATAAAGAATGGAGTGTTCGCCAAAGCCAAAATACCTACGAATATTATAAAGCCTGTAATACAAACGCCTTAATATCATATATAAGAGTAACAAAGGCGCGTTCAACCCTTGTATGTAGATTTTTTTCACGCAAAAACTACTAATAGCACTAAAAAAAAGAAGAGAGACTTGTGATGCAAAAAATATAGAACTTCGCAAGCTAACCGTCAAGTAACCGTCCAAAGCTAGGGTGGCACGTTAGCCTCACCATGGTTCAAGCCTTGTCGTGGCGGTGAACGAGTGTCTCGTTTCACCGCCGACTTGGGACCGAGAGACCAATTGAACCGAGGGGGCTCCTACAAGAAAGGGGACTAAAGAGCACGCGTTCTTTATACCCCTGTTATGATTACCATCATAACAGGGGTATAAAGAACAAGAGGAGACGTTTTTACTCACGGGGCAAGGGGCGAGGGCGATGGTTTTAGTAGATATTTGGCAGTACAATATGCTGCGAGCCGTACACACCACTGAACCCCAACCAGGGCCGGTGATGACGCTTAGAAAATGCGCTTTCCGTTGTCACAAAACAAAAGAGGTGTGGAACGTTAGTCTGTGTTCGTCGTATTGGAATTTATTTTAGCTTAGGACCCCAACTACATTCCCGATCAGGTCAAGGTCCGCTACATCATTAAGAACAGGTTAATCACCATTGGCCCTAATTACATCCATTTTCTATAAGTAACAAACCTTATTACTTCGTCGGTGCTAGATTCTGAACCATGTCGCCGTACCGTTTACTATACTGCGTTCTGTTGCCCGTTGTAAACAGTTATGAGTTCTTCGGAAAGAGCACATTAAGTAACATTATAAGCGGGAGTATCCTCAGTATAAACATTCATAGCAGAAAAGTGACAATACTAGAAGATGGATACCTTAATATAACTGGACTGGGAAGGAAATATGGATATAATATTGAAACTCATACGGTGGAAACCAAAGATAAATACATTTTGAATCTACATAGAATACCATCAAAAACGAACAATTCCAGTGTTGTATTTCTTATGCATGGTATACTAGATTCATCCGACAGCTGGATATTACAAGGTCCCAACAATGCTTTAGGATATATCCTAGCTGACCAAGGTTTTGATGTATGGATGGGTAATGCAAGAGGTAACAAGTACTCGCAGTTACATAAGGAATTAACACCAGAAGATACGGAGTATTGGAACTTTAGTTGGGAGGAAATTGGCGTATACGATCTACCAGCGTCCATAGACTACATATCAAACCGTACCGGCCATGATGTTTATTATATTGGATACTCTCAGGGCACTACAAGCTTCTTTGTGATGGAATCATTGAAACAATATAATAAGGTGAAAATGATGTATGCATTATCACCCATCGCTTGGATGAAACATACAAAAAGTCCCATTTTGAGATTATTGAATAGTGAATTTATAAAACTGATGTTACCAATGTTTAATACTGCTTCCAGTACGGATTATATCAATACTCTATCTTCAGTTTTATGTAATTTTATACCAACCAGTTGTCATAACGTGCTACAAATGTTCATAGGGAACGACAACAAGTTTATCAACTCAACATTGCAACCAATCATCTTGAAACACTTTCCAACCGAATCATCGATACTACAAATAGTACACTATTTCCAGTTAATGAGTTCAGGTCGATTCTGTGCATATGATTATGGAATAGTTGACAATTTACTCAAATATGGACAGTTATCACCACCCGACTTCAATATGAGTAATGTAAAGACACCTATTTCATTATTTTACAGTAATAACGATTGGTTATCTGATATTACCGATGTGGCCACACTATATAGGAAGCTACCAAATGTCCGAGACACTTATTTTGTGAATGGATTTAATCATTTTGACTACGTTTACGCGTCAGTAGCAAAGTACACTGTATATGAAGCTATAGTGAGTGATATAAAACAGTTTGAAACCGAAACTGTTAATGAACCCTAAAAGATGTATGCGCGACGATAATATATCTATAATTTTATCATTTTTCTCAATTACGAAATGTAAGAAAAAATGATGGCATGAAGATGTGTTGTCGTCCTATATGTGTTTACGAAAAAGGAAAATGTGAAAAGAGTACCGAGTATATAACAGTAAATAGAGATTTTGTAATATAAAGCTATTGGAAAACAGACACACAGAAGACAATCATTTCTTTTGATTTTTGTAACAATCTTATTTATATCATGTCAAACATTGAAATTTGAGTGTTAACAATTACGATGTTTCTAAAAGTTTTACCATGGAGATGTTATAGATAGGGAAGGAAAGCTATAGGCAGGCCAATGAAGGCGTCCGTCTTGGTTAATAGAGAAGGAAGGTGTAAAACTCTATACTATCTTTGTCTATCTATTCTCCCATGCGCTTTGTTAAATGTATGAATAAAGACAGAGATTAAACCACGTTTGTACTCTTTTATTTTAGACGGATGCGTATTAGTTTGACTTCTCTTCTCTACCTATAATATCCCTACAGATTTTACACCTCAATTTTTCATGTTTTACATAATTTCTTTAGGAGTAAACTAAAAAAGAAACCATTTTCCCTGAGGCGTAGACCTCAAACAAGGCGTGACACGACCGCTTCCTCGATTGGCCGTAAATGGAGTTGCAAACAAAACTCACCCTATGTCCAACTCTTCTTTCCTCTTGTAGAGTTTCTCTTTCTGCTCCGAGAAGCTGATGAACTGATCCAGCGCCTTCTTGTTCACGTGGTTATACTTCTTAAGGTGTTGATTTGCTTTTTCCAATTCCTTGAAGAGCTGTAAACGTTAAAATAAAGAATGAATATACGTAGTTGTAATAAAACTACTTTAACGGATTTTATTGCGGTATTACATAATCTCGACGTTTCAGAAGCTTTTTGCCATGGCCACGGGCGGATGAGATGATAAGTGTCCTGATGTCATGTCCCCTACTCTGACGTAGGGGACCGCTCGCGCGCGGTATGGCCTCTGCGTTGACGTGAACGTTTAGCTCATGGAGAGAATCATGAACGGCATATTATTATGGGAGTCAGTAGGCAAAAGACATTCCCTCCTGTGAAAATGGTACATGTTTCTCTTAAGGTGTATCAAGACAGATCAAGAAGGTATCTAACGTAGGTGTTAGAGGATACGGGCATCCCACCTGCTTAAGGGACAGTTTCTGGTACTTGGAGTGCAGCTCGGGCGCATTTGGCAGCGTACCGAGCGCCGCGATCTTGTCCAGCGACTCCTGTATCTTCTCCTGCAGCAGAACTTCCTTGGACGCCATCTTCTCTAACCCCTTCGCATCTTCCTCCATCTTGTCTTGAGCTTCTTTTTCCTGAAGAAAAATAATAATGTTAGTTTCCCTTGACTATTCAATAAACTATTTTTTAATTTATTGCTAATTGAAAAAAAAAATGTTATGACTTGTGAAGTCAAAATATTTTTTTCCAATTGTCATAAATAATAAATATAGTGAAGTGGATATCATTCTTCGCTCAGCTTTAAAAGCGAGCATTTAAGTCGAAAGAGAAAGCAAATGTGGTTTACTATACATCTATCCATTCTCTTTAATTTATCTCTGCGCAACGCGATGAATGAAAGCGCACGCGAGATGCGTTCACACCTTCCATCTGTATTAAGTAAGACGGACACACGCAGTCATAGGTAGGCTCCAACTATATTACCGCTTTTAATATTTCTCGTCATACCACCGTCAGGTGATAGCTGTGCGGTCACGTTCCGGCAGTGTGCGAGCGTCTGGCTGACCTAACAGTCTTTAATTTTTTTTTTACGCAATTAAGGGCTAAACGCAGGGTAACGCATCGAAATAATACTTGTGCTGGCGTCGGTAGTCGTAGAAAGGCTCCGTCTATTCGTTTGTCCCATATACAGTAAACAAAGACACGTCTCACCTTCTGTCTCCACTTGTCCAGCTCCAGTTTCAGCGCCTTCTCGTTCTTTACCGCCGCTTGCACCTTCCTCTCCACTTCCTCCAACTCCTTGTTGATCTGCCGTATCCTCTTCTCTGCGTTGGTGAGGTCGCCCTTGCTGTTCGCCAGCCGTCTCTTGCGGTCTTCTACCGAGATCTCCTGTAGCGCTTGCACCAACTCGTCCTTACGACTGCAGATGACAAGAATTAGGTGTCATATAAGTGAACATAAAATGGCTGAATTTGTTTCGCCGGCTCTACTACAGTGTTTATGTCATGCATTTGTTCATTCTAATTCTTTTGGAACGAAGTTCCTTATCGCGTGTTGCAAAAGGAGGCTAAACGGATAAAATTCAGACGATAAGTTGTCACGACACTTTTTACTATAGCGCAATAAGCCGCGCGGCGTGCGCCTCCTTCAATGTGTCGTTCCCATAGAACGGCTTGCTTTCTATTTATATTTTCGTTTCGTCTTTCCATTTTGCTTTGTACAGTGTATTGTCGCGACTATTATTTTCGTTTTGTTAAGTTCATACAGGTTTTTTGTACATAACAAATAATAAAATATTAACAATAATGAATCCCTCCATCAGCAACATCCAGAACTTGTGCTTTCTGCACATTGCTGATGGAGTAAGGTAAGTAGGGATTTTATTGTCTGTATATAAATCTCTACTAACTCCATCAACTTCGTTCCATCCGGGTGGCTCTTGACACCTCTCAACTTTTTTATAACTTAGACGGGCAGACGAGCAATATCGACGCCCATAGACATCCACACACATTATCATGCAGATGCGTCTGCCGCCTTTCCTCCTCCCCTCCAAAGGGCTACTCACAAATCAAGCACGAAAAGTAACAGCAAAGTGACAGTTTACGGCGGTGCCATGTGAGCGATACCTCCTCAATAATTCGGTTGCAATAGGGCTTACCTCGTACTAAAATATGGTTCGTTCTCTGGTAACGTATGTGTATACAGCACTTGCTCACCGTATCAAGTTGTTGGTGAGCAGGTTCTCCAGCTTGTTCTTGGTGGCCTCCAGGTTCATACGCTGGCTGAAGGCTTCCTTGTTCTCCTGCGTGAGGCGGCGGATGGCGTCGTTGAGCTCGTCCACCTTGCCCTGGTCGGCTGAGGATAGCTGCTCCATTAGCTCCTGAAAACGACGATCATTGTGGTTACAGTACGAAGTTCACCTCGCTTCTTGTGGCCTTCGGGCAGACACCAACAGGAAGGTGCTTCACTGCGTCTAATGATAGTTATGCTGTCGCGTTTCGAGCTAATTGCGAGAGTCAAATCTGATGGTGCGGATGTTTATGGGCGTCAGCAGTCATCAAAAGGATTTGACTACTTCTTTGCTATCTTATATCGAAAAATGTAACAGTAACACTATTTCTTTCCAAATCAGAATTTGGTTTGCAAGTGAAAATAAGCCCAGTACAGCTTTATGAAATATCTTTAAGTGCCTTTTAGGCGACGGGACTAGATTTGGACTCGATGGGGAACTCTTCCGCAGATGGGAGGATGCATCCCGATATAAGAGTTAAATATCTAGTTTAATAAATATTATCATGGTCGGAAGATAGTATCGCTCTGTGACGTCTGCTTATTCCCACCTGGTGCAATTCAGATTCCAGACCCTCCTTCGTAGCCTGCATAGCCTCCAGGCTGGACCTGCACTGCGCCAAGGATCTCTCCTTCGGCCCTCTGAAGCGCTCTATCGATGCCAGCTCCTCTTTCATCAGCCGGATGTCTGCTTTTACTTTATCAAATATGTCCCTGAAAGAAAATACTCACGGTTACAATTGGGGAAGAAATGTTACTTCAGAAATGATCAGTCTGAATTTCGGCCATCCCTAAAGAGACCTGCCCGGGATCTGACGACCGGCTGAACGCACTTACCACTAGAACACAAGGCACTCGTATTATTCAAGTCCAGTTTCTGTGCGTTGCATGTATAAGACCAAGGCGTCGACCTAGGATTTGTCTAGACTGCAGCAGTGACACTATATTTTTACTCCTCGTAGTATGAAGGTACTAGAACAAGGCAAGCCTGGTCACTACATGTGTGCACGTAGAGTCGATGACGTCATCGGCGCGAGCACTCACTTGGCCTTGCCCTGCTTGGTCTCCGTGCGCTGCATCTCGGACACGATCGCGTTGATGCTGCCCTCGGTCCTGCTCAGCTCCTGCCGCAGCGCTCCCAGCTCCTGCTCCAGCGCTCCTATCTGCTCCATCAGCTCGGAGCGCGTCTTCTGCATCTCCAGCCGCGAGCGCGACTGGTTGAAGTAGCCGCCGGTTAGCGAGCCTTTCGATGATACCTGCAGACAAATATAATTAGTTAGCATTTCAATTTCTTTTGTAGACTTCAAGATCTCAGGCAGCTTTTCACACAAATATATGTTTCTATTAATTGTCTTATATCAATTCAGCAGTGACAGAAGATACAACCAACGCATTTAAAGATATTTTTTTACCTTATGACATAATATATATTGGACACAGAATGCGTTTTACGTAAAATGAGAAGTGTCACACTGTGTCAGTGTGAAAGTGTTATAGTAAGAAGTAGGTACTTCCGTCCTACACGACTGAGGAGTAGCTCTCGCTCACGTGACCTCGCCGCAAATGACATCTGCACAGACGCGTGCGCGTGATTTGCCCGCGGCCCAATGGAGACCAACACGTGTGGATAACAATTATAATAACGTCTACAGGCGTCGATAGTAATTCAAATGCTCCGAAGGCGCGTTTGCATATTGTAAGATTAAAAATAAAAGTGTTAACCTGATCTCCCTCGAGCGTGACGCAGTCGAGGTGGAACTGCTTGCCCAGCTCGGTGGCGCACTCCAGGTTCCTGCAGATGAGCGTCTTGCCGAAAATGTACTTCATGGCCTTGGCGTACTTCGGGTCGTACTTCAGCTTCTGTACCATGGCTATCGCGTTCTGGAACAAGTAATAATTACAACCTGCATACAGATTTCGTCTTGCTTCCTCCACTATGTTCTTTATAAAAGCAGGCCCGTTAAAAAAGAACAAAATGCTTGGAAATATATAAGGATCGTAAGTGTTGGCACTAGGTACGCCCTTCAACTCGCATGAAAATGTGTTTTTGAGTGGACACAATTTTCATTCTTATGCATAAGCGTGCCCCCTCGCCCCCGCATGGTCCACCGGTAACTCATGAACAGCATTGCATAGCTATCATTTTTGAGGTGTCCTCATTCTCTGCTATAAACAATATGGCAATAGGCAATACATACATTATCGTTGGGGTACATCATGTCCCGTACTTGCAGCCGATTGAGTGGCATGAAGGTGACCTCCCCGGGCAGGTTCTGCCGGTTCATCTCCTTGAGGATCTTCGTGCCCACCGTGTCCGACTCCACGATGTGATGGAACAGACGATTGCCGGCTGTCACCTGCAAATACATAAATTTTAAGCATGCAAGTTTCATGACTTTCACATTAATTGAAGAGAAAACTTAATTACGCTAAATGAGATATATGAGACAATTTAAAAATTATATTTATATAAAATAATATAGTACAATTTTTTTAATGAAGCCCACTATTTACTTTACGATTAGTGGAGTGGAACTGTGTAACGGAAGCTCGCGTTTGTGAAACCGTCGCGTCCACACCTCCGAGGCGAAACTGTCGGTCTACCTACCCTGTACCTAATTTTGGTTTTTCACTTTTTTTTTGACACAATTGATTGGTTCAAATAGGACTTACGACCTCGTGATCAGGAATTAAACAAAAAATGTTAGTCAATAGTCAGTAACCATACCTCTACGGCAGTGTAGATGGTCTTGTCACAGGAGAAGTTCTCTATGACGGGCCCGTAGTACTGCGTCGCGACGCTCGCCCAGTCGCCGCCACGCTCCTGGAACGTCTCCAGTACCTTCCGCACGCTGTCACGACCGTTCAAGATCGGCTGCAGAATATACATGTTATACTATTAATAATCTAAAAGGTAAGTCTCCCCATCATGGTTTATGCCTTGTGACGGACTCAGTAGCTCAAAGTGTAACCAGACATCTTTGGCGAAACCTATTGAAGCGAGGGGGTTGCTCTGTGTCCTTACTATACTATAAGAATAGGGGGCACTAACGAGCAAAGCTTTCACTCACGGGACAGACAGAAAAAGACGATAACTTCACTCCAATGCTGTGCAGTGGCACTGTTACAAAGTTGTTCTATAGTGAGGGACAACCCCTGTCCTAGGGCATCATGTCTGGCCACGATAATAATAGTTCAATTAGCTGTTACAAACACTCTCATATAGGGATGCATCTCGCCCATCTGCGGGGGGGGTCGGTCCTCCTTCCGACCCCAAATCTAGTCTCAAGCCCTAGTCAGACGACCTCTCAGAGCAATACGATGAAGTTGTATTGGGCTCCACTTCGCTTCCACAGCACAAGTTTCAGGTCCGAATAAAAATAACAATGGGTTACCCTACCTCCTTTCTCCATTCCCATGGGCCAGTGAACTAAAAAACCGTACGGTATAAGAAATATGGCATCAGTCCCCGTGAGATATGGAGATAGTACAGAGTAGTCGCCGATGTGCCCTGATGAGTTCGAGTAGGCTGCTAGCGGGCGACTGACGCGCGACTCCCGGAGCACGGGCGTTATGCGTTGCATATGATGTATGAGCAGCGACGCGCTTGCAGGGTATCATGCGATCGGACGAGGACGAGGGACGCGGATCGCGCCGTACGGGCTCTACCTGGAGCGAGTCGCGTACGAAACAGTCCGCGTCGCTGAGAAGAGATGTTCTAGCTCCTCGCGTGTATCTCCGTTCCGGGACTCCGTACGGACGTCCCTTACGGATCTCCTACGAAACTAGCCTAAGGCCCATAAACATTTTACGCTCAACGCAACGCTTACTCCGGTTCGCGCACTTTTCTCTTCAGAATTACGTTCGATCATACGAAACCAAAATGACACACAGTTATTCCTCTTGTTGAATAAAAAAACAAAGACATTCTGTGTAAAGGTCACACAGTCGAGGGAAACGAGCAAGGGGCTCGTATATAAGAGACCAGGGTATGAGTACGAGGTATCATTTCCTCACCTTGCCCGCCATGGACCGCAGAGCTTGATCCGCCTTGGCCAGGTCGTCCTTGAGCGACGACAAGTTCTGTGTCAGCGTTGTTTCTTTCCGCCACAACTCACTGCAATACACTTTTTGTATAGTAGGTATAGGGATGGAAGAAAGCAATGGGAATCTTTTGACGACAACCGACGCCCATACCGGATTATTCTTATGCAGACGCGTTGCGCTCCTTTCCTCCTCCTCTCCAGTGGGCCACAGACCGCTACAAGTTTACGGCGGCGGCGTGAGCGAGAGGCACCACCGGCTTCTTGCTCACATGATACCTCCGCAAACTGACATTCGGTTTATTAATATAATCATTGATATGAATAACATTTTTAGTAAAGTAAAAGAGTGAAATATAACTGAAACTATAGCGTATGACGTCATTTTATTGAATTACAATTCAACTACAGTTCCAAATTCAATTACAGTTCCGATGTGAAAAAAAGGTCTTACGAACGCAGTCCCGAGTCAGGGAGTAGGCGGTGTTACACCACCGAGCCGGCGCCTTCAGCCGTCGGACCTGCGTTTCATGCACTTGTCGCACGCATTTGTACATTATGCTTCTGCGCAATTGGCTAATGAACAGCCGAAAATCGGTCAAGAACATTATTGAAGTAAAATTTATTTTCTCACACTTGATGGGGAGTAAGCTGATGACGAGAGCTTTACAAGGACGAGAAAGGAGCAATGGAAGTTGCGTGGTAGATATAAGACACACTTATGAGTGGAGATAGAATGAGAGTTACACAGAAATTGAGAGGGAGATATATGTGAAGAAAAAATATGTATGTAGTGAAGACAGAAACAGAGAGTTATAACATGCGGAAATTATAGTAGTAAGGGGCAAACGCGGTGATGTCATTTGTTATTGAAGCCGCCTGTGAACTGTTGGAGGTTGGAGGAACTGTGTGACGGAGACTCGCGTTTGTGAAACCGTCGCGTCCACACTTCCGAAGCGAAACCGGCGGTCTACCTACCTACTACCTATAATAATTAATTATAGGCACTTGCGATTGTGACTTGCAAGAGGCAAGACAGAGTTGTTAGCACAAATTTTTTATTCTATTTCTGCACTCCTAGTCAGTGGATGAAGACAAGTTAGCATCAAGTTTTACTTCAGCCTTGTGGTCTAAAGCTCACTTGTATTGTCATGACTCACTTCCTGGCGCTCTGCTCGTGGTCCTTCTTCTTCTTGCTCTCGTAGTACTGCTTGTTGTGCTCGTCGATGGCCACCCGCTGCCTCTCCATCTCTTTCGTGGTCTCCTCTATTCTCTTCTCCAGCTCGGTGAGCTTGGAAGCGTCGCGCTTCAGGTCCTCGCGGAGTTTGTTCTCGTGGTCTTTCTTGTCTTTTAGTTGCTTGTTCAATGATCTGCGAGTGATAAGGAAAAAAGTAATGATATATTTTTTAACTAAACAGAGATTTATGAGTTTTCTAGGATTACATAAAAGTTAAAAACGGTCCCTATTGCTGCTGTCTCTCCGTCTAAGAGCATCTCATAAACAATTATAGCTAGGGAGTTAAAGTATTCATTCATAATATACTGCTAAGTTGCTGCTTTAACAACAAATAAAAAAATTGGTAAACTAAAATAAATTCTCAAAAACCGTTGGTAAATTATAAAACAAACTTGTCAATATCAACTATTTATAAGCTTGATTTGCTGTCCGCAAATCAAACCTATAAATAGGACTAGCATAATACATATTCGGAAAAGTCTGACAGTCCCGGTGAGGCAACACCCGCTCTCATGTTACGCCTGCGCCTTTTATTACACTCCGAGCGGTTTGCGTGCAATGCATTTGCATAACCCTTAACTGTATAGGCGTTAATGGGCGTCGGCAGTCCCCAAATGGCTTCGATTATTCGTTTCTTTCCCTGTGCTAAATAAAAAGATCTTTAAGTGTTACACCATTTATAAAGGAAGTGTACGGGTGCGGGCGGAACCGCGAAGCGCTGCTACTTTAGTATACAATGCGAACTCACTTGAGCTCCTTCTCGATCCATCTATCCCTGTCCTGCTTGGACGTGAACTGCGTCCCTCTCCCCTGCTTGGCGTACAGCTCCTGCCTGCGCTGCTGGTTGAGGGCCAAGGACCTGGTGCACTCCTCCTCGCGAGCCTTCATCTCCTCGTACCGGGGCTTCAGTTCCTCCAACTCTCGTTCCTTCTCGGAGATCTGTTGTCGGAGCCTCTCTAACTCGCCTTCAGCTCTTTCCTATTTAAGAATATTGCCAGTTATTACTTCGTTAATACAATTATTTATTTATTTTTTGTACAGGGGGCCGTCGAAGGCTTTTGACGACTACCGACGTCCATAGTCATCCGCATTACCGCCACCGGCTACTCACAAATGCACGTAACTAGATAACGTATCTGTCACTTTTCGGCGGTGTCATGTGAGCGAGAGTTACCTCCCAGGTCGTGGCAGCCCAATTCGGATGCAATGCACCATGGCCCTACATCTAACTATAAGAGTTCAGCTTACTACTCAAATATGATGTTTCTCTACCTGTCCTAAGTTTTGTACGTGACATAGTTAGCATTTGCGGTTACAACACAATTACCAGCAGTCAGATGACGACAGCTGTAGGATCTGCAGGGCCGCACCTCAGGGTCACCTGTGGCCAGGTCATCGGTCCACCGGGTGTAAACACATTTGCAGTTCATATTTGTTGCTGTTCTTGTAATCCAACATTACAATTATGTCTGCACGCTGGTTGGTGACTACTTTTCTCATGGTCGTAAGTGGCAGTAACTGTATGTGTCTTTATTATCAAGGTAACCCACCTTGTGATAGTATTTGGTGCACAAGGGTTTTATTTTTATAATATAGATACACCAATGAGCAAGCCTTTTTTACAACTACGACGCCCATAATTATTCCACCGATGCGTTGCCCTCGTTTCCTCCCCCCAATGGGCCACTGTAGTAGTACTACTAAAGAATCTGCCAGCTGAGTGTAGTTTTGGTAATAATAGGGTATTGTTCAATACAGGCCGCTTTCCATTAAACATTGAAATGTCCTGCTACTCGCATCCGTACCTTAGACTTGTTATCTCCGTCCACATCATCAGTCAGGTCTTTGATGGCCAGCTCCAACTTTGTCTTCTCACGTAGCAGCTGCTGTTGCTCGGTGGACAGAATGTCCTTCTCCTCCCGAGCTGCTGCCACATCTTTTCGTGCTTCTTTTAGTTTTCTGTATAAGAAAATATCACAGATAAATTACACTCTGCATTTTGTTCATAATTTCTGTGAACGAAGCAAGCTTGCATAGTCGAGGAGCATATTCTGCAGTAACCATGCAGATGTCTTGCGTTTCACGTCAATGCTTTAAAAAAAGTAACTTTTTAAAATATATGATATGGATCTATTGTGAAACTTGTATAAGGCAAAAATGTGGTAAAACTGACAGTCAAAGGAACTGTCGATAGAAGAGAAAATTTACCACTTTTCTATGTTGGTTTATTTAATTATTAAACTAGCCCAACGTTTCAGGAGCTTTTCAGCAACCATGGTCACGGGTGGACATCAGTCCATATAAACCATCCAGTCATAAACCACAATAAAAGCCATAAAATTAGTTTTATTGTAATAAGTAACATTTTCGTAAACTTAAGACATCAATACTCTTTTCTGTGCTACACATTACCTGCTTTCTGATGCTAATTCATATTATTTCCTGCCTCACGACACTAAAGAATTTCACTTAAAATGTGAGGTAAACCGCTGCGCACAGCTAACATCATACACCTATAGGCATATCCATGGGAATGGCATTACCTGTTAGATTCCCGCACATGGTCTTGCGCCTCTCGGACCATATCTGCGTAATGTTGTTGCTCCTTGCCGCTGTTGGCTCTCATTTTCTCTAGCTGAAATGGAACATAGATTTTAAAGAGCTGTAGTTTTTGCAAGTTGTATTTTTACCGAAATTTGACTAGTCTAGCTTTGAGTTCGTATTTACATATATCAGGTTGAGCACACGCTATGTAAGCATTCAGGATTTTAGACGATCTTTTAGTAAAACAATGAAAGTTGTGGAAGTCTTTCCAGAAAAAATTGTAACAAAAAAAAGAACCATTGATTCCAAAATGCTCGAGTCTCTTATGAAATTTCATGATAATCATATAGTAGTTTTGCTGTGAAGACATCACAGACAGTTGTATGCATGTTTGTAGTATTAGTTTGGAATCTAACCCACCTCTTCTAACTTGCGTTTGTTCTCCCTGTGCTCGGTGTCATGTATGATGAATTCCAGCACCCTCCTGGCTCGGTCCCACTTTTGATATTCTTTTAATTCCTCCTTCTCCTCTTCAAGAGTTTTTAAACGTTCTTCAATTGTTTGTAGGAAATCATTGATTTTCTCCACCTGAAACAAAATACATAACAATAATACAACATAGGCACACCGGAAGCGATTGAAATTTTCCTATAGTTATTATAAATATACATATACATTTACATATATCCTTAACTTATATATAAAATTCTCCTGTTGTAACTTCACTCCTCCGAGGTGGCTTTACTACTTTTTGCCAAATTTTATATGCAAATATGCAAAAAGTAGGTCTGAGAATTTAATACTGTGTATCTATATCAGATGATATAAGGTAAATAAATTTATATCACATATCCACTTTGTATGAAATATGTATTATTATTTTATTTATGTATCCTAGTATGTTATAAGAAGAGTTTAAATAAGGAGAATTATAAAATACCTTTCCAACAGTTTCCTTCAGAATTGTGACAGATTCTTCACGTCGTTCATCATAAACTCTCGTTCCAGCGACCTCCCGTAGTAGTTTCAACCGGTGCGAGTCTGGAGCTATTGCCATTTGATTAATCTGTAAATATTTACTTGTTAGCAAGCAGTTTATTTTATTTATTTACGTTTTTATGGTTCCATGACTCAAAAAGCAAAACGGAACCTATATATAATCACTTTGTTGTTAACATCTGGTATGTCTATTAAGACTTCTTCTTCAAGAACACACGGAAGGAACAAGCTGAAGTTCATGTCTATATTAAGATTTGAAACCTTATGAATCAAGGAAAAATTAACAGGCAAGTTTTTTTAGGGGTCCAGGAAAAATATTAGAATAACATAGGTCAAATTAACAAGTATGAAATTATTAATTAGTCAACTCAACACACCTTTCCTTGTTTGACAATATAGTAAGGGTTTGAATTAGATAAGCCAGCACTTTCTAAAAGATTCAACACTTCAGATCTTGGTACAACTTTTTTGTTAAGGAAGAATTGATCTTTTTTTGATCCAATGACACGACGAAGGAAGATTTCATCTTTTTCAATCTGTAATGTAAATTAATGTATATTAATGTAGCAGAGACCCACATTTTCATCTATGTAACACTGTAAAATTCCATATAATATATTTCATGCCCCTATTTCAACCTTTAAAGGGCTGAAATCCTAAAAATCCTTTCTTAGTGCTCACTTGTATCATGAAAAGAACCACTGTAGCAAATTTCAAATTTCTAGATATAGTAGTTTTGGTTGTATGTTCTGGCAGCCCATCAGTCACACAGTAACGGAATGTCTTTATAAATATTGAATGTAACATTTTTAGGTATTTGATAATCAATAGTGTATTAACAAGACACATAAAATTGCACTATAAACAGCCGCTATACAATTTTCTCCAAATTAGTATAAAAAAACGAAACATCTATAGAACATTTAAATCTTGTTTAAACAGTAAACAAATTGGAGTTTTGTAATATAACTGAAATGTTTTTATACTCACAGGGATCCTATTATCGGAATTGTCAAAAATAATTTCCACAAACGCGGATATCACCCGTGGTCCAGTCCCTTCGTGTAAGAGAGCAAGTCTTTGCTCAGGACGGAGGTGGGAAAACTCATCACTTAATACAAACTGTATAGCTGAAACATATTTCATATCAATTAGGAAAGGAAGCTTGAATTTTACTATTTAGACTTATACTTTATTATTAAAAAAAACTACAAAGCAACTATTACATTGGACTGGTTTTAAAGGTACATATATGTTATATGATATTGCACATACCGTGAAAGAAATTACTTTTTCCCGAACCATTTCTTCCCACTACTACATTGTGTCTTTTATCAAACGGTTCTACAACGATTTGTTCTCGATAACTCTTAAAACCCTGAATGATTACCTGTAAACAACAAGCACAACACTGCAAGTTACACGTCAATTTGTTTGTTTATCATTATTACAACATCCAGAACAACAATTATTTACGTTAACATGAAAGACTTAAGTTACTACTAAGTATTACCTGTTTAATATGCATTTTTAAATCTAAATTTATTACGAAAATCTAGATTGTACATGAAAGTAAGACTTTCGCCGCCATTTCGTACTGACGTTTGTTTATTTTTTTTTTTTTATTTATTCCCTCACAAACTACAAAGTAGATACTAGGCCAACATAGTAAATATTATGAGATATTACCTCTATGTTAAAAAAAAAAAATTATATAATTAAAAAATAAATTTCATATATCATGAGTATTTGAAATTTATTTTTCATATTGTAGGTATCAATAAAACAAAGAGAAACAAAGTGTCAAAAAAATATTTAGAGGCAGCACTTTAACTGTCCAATTCGTTTTCAGATCTAGAACTGTTTAAAATTAAAAACGACTACTTTTGCATAATCGGAGAATTAGAATCTAATTGCAACCATTAAACGATCACTAGTATAAGTATAATTACCGGAATAGAAAGTGAGATTCAGCAACAATATAATAGTACATTTTTTGATAGTCCTAAAGTGTAGAGAAGAATCAATTTCTATTAATATGTCTGATTTTATTAACTAACACGATGCGCACTATATAATGTAAAACACAATGCATTAGCATAAATTTATAAGTAATGTAAGCACTACAATAAATGTATTTATGTAAGAAAAATATGTTTTTTTTCTGAGTCTAATTTTTACTATAAATAATATTTATTTATATTTTATAATTACTAGTTCCTTTGCTAAGGCACCCTTTTTCGAGAATACAAGTGCGTTATGAAGCGAGTGAAACAAGACAAATTTTTTATTTAAAATATTACAAAAAGATGACATACCCAAAATGTACACTGACATCCATTTACATTATGGCTTAAATAATAACAAATATTAACTTTCCTAATAATCTCTCATTTTATTTAAGACTACTCATGCATTTCACTATTTGCTCTTTGTGTCACAGCACTTCACACCATTATTACTATATAAAGAAATTGGAGGAAGTACACCATTTATGTTTATCATTTAGGACAATGAGGAATGGACTATGGACACATGATTTCTATTAAATTCTTATTACATTGATCGCTGCCTTCTTAACTAAAGAAGTTACATTGAATACCAACGTGTAAACCTAAGTAGCTGTCTACGTAGTCATAAGTATGCCATATTATAGTAAGGAATATTGTTGTGCTGCATTGCAGTCGAATTGAGTCGACACTACCTTAGAGGTAGGGAACCTTTCGTTCGCACAATACTGACTGCCAAAGAAGATTAGTCAGTTCTTACCATCAGTGACATGCCATATCCCTCTGAAAGATGCAGAATTGTACAAGTTTGATTGTGACTGTCATCCGTCAGAAACATCCAAAATTCAATAGAGAAAATGGCTGGGTTCTCCCCTCTGCTTGGGACCCAGTAGTGAACATAATCAAATCAAAAAGTAAACATAACACCTCAAGACAGCAAGATATAATAAGTACTGTTAGCGTTAATCGGAACAACTAAAATTATAATTCTTCTTCTTAAAAACTTGGTACATCAGGACATCTGTCATCTCAGTCCACCCGTGACCATGGTTGCTGTAAAGCTTCTGAAACGTCGGGCTACATAAATAATTAAATAAACCGCGATAAAATCCGTAAAATTAGTTTTATTGTAAAAATATCTGAAGTTAAAAAAACGCTCAAAATAGTTACGAGAGTGAATAAGATAAAAAAATACATGAAATAAGCAGTGAAAAGTTCAAAAAGAGATTTGTGCTGTGTCACAGAAAGAGTCAGACAATACGAAGGATATTCTGTCTTCTTTAGGTATGATAAAACGTTTAACAGTTTCAAGTATTTCCTTTTTCACGTCAAGCTTGGTATACTACGGGTTAGCTGAGCATTCTGTACACAAATATACGAAATTTCTTTTGTCCTCAGTCACGTCTTTTCCATTTGTTTGCCCTATGCGCTTTAAATCAATCTGGGCGAAAGATGACATTGCAAGAGAGGTATGCATTTTTAGGTGCTTATCTCTTGGCATCATCATGTATTGTTTAATTTATAAGTACTCACTTTGTAGTACGACAAAGTGAGTACTTATAAATAAAATTTTATCTTTTGTTTACTAGGTGTGTTTTTGTAAGCATAGCATACGTACAGTGTGTAACGAACCCTGTTGTTCCGATTAAACATGTATGTATACCATTACTGAATATCATAGTTCGAAAAATAAAATATTTATCTTCAAGATTTTTATAATCAATTATTATAATCAAAATATTTATTAAAGTCGTCAAAACAAAAAAAATATTTAACATACCCTTAATTTCCCTACAAATACCTACTACTCTGAATCTGATTGTTACACGAGAAGTTCATGAATTACCCTAGTTCAGGCAATTCGCGGGTCAATCACAAATATTGGCGCGGAATCGCAGGGGCAAAGTCTATTTAGGTTTATGAAATATATAATATTGTAATGATATAATATTTATTTAGTTTTTTTTAACTTGCAGTAATGAGATGCACTTTTATAATTGAATTTCGCTTCTATTGTGTCGTCGGCAGGAACAGCAGGTTTGTTTATATAATAAGAGGGGCAAACGAACCACATATGCCGATTATTAACCACATAACTGCTATACAGCCTCATTAAATCTTTGATTTCTTGGTTCTAGGCGGTGATAGTGATCGATAAAAGTACGAAATAAGACCAAGTGTTTTGTGTGCAAATAAAAAAAAGTACCTAAGAAGTTGTCATATCAAGCAAGTGTTAAAGTTAGGATTAGTTCTTTAGGATTAACGCACCAAAAAGGCTGATAATGATTCACTTTATTTCGACAAGGCTAGCTTTATTGAATATCGAATAACGCCGAACACTTTCTAAAGTAATTTCACTTAGCCACAACACAAAACGGCCCTGTTATTGAAAATGGCTAGCCGTAAGGAAATACAGCGATTTAGAAAATCCGACTGCGACACATACATACGGGCTGTAATGGTTTTCGACGAGTGTTTGTGGGACGCTATTTGGTATTTGTAATGCAACGGCACGAATAGGCAGTATACTAGCACCATTAACTTTCCTTCTGACTGTTTTTTTTCAGTTGGTACCTGTATACTAAACTGTACTAAAGAAAAAAACCTAGTGATAATAAGAGGTAGTGGTATGCTGTACTGCGGCTGAAATGGCCCTGCACAATCGGGGTACCTTTCGCTCATATGATGATCTTAAGAGTGATGGTTATGCTGTCACATTTCGTGAGATCTGTGAGCAGCCGGGTGGTGCAGTGTGAGAGAGGGCAACTCATCTACAGTTATGCGGATGATAGTGGGCGTCGGTAGTCACAAAATGAGGAGGGTCCTTCCCTCCTCATTTTGTGCCATATGACTGCATAGATGTTCTATTCAGATGTCTATGGCCGACGGTAGTCAAGTCCACGTTTGCACCTATAACGTCAAAAACCCACATGGCTTTTTCTGGATATATGTTTTAATATTCACGGACTCTTAATTACGCTATTATGATGTATAATTATGATGTTTGATAAGATTGTTCCAAATTTATTTATTTGTAATACTTTCATGGAAATAATCCTTAAATGTTTGTTATTTACTCACAGTAATAGAGATATCGGGTGCCACGGTAGTGGCGCGCCAAGTACACCGCGGCGCCTATCGTTTAGACAGACACCTATACCGCTGGGATCTTCGTTTTCATAACCTCTAAAATAGATTAAAAAAACAAAAATTGAATGTTCTTTTTTTCAGGTAATATAGGTAATATTGATGTCATAAGTTTACGCGAACTACAATAAAAACTACTTTTATGGATACTATCGCGGTTTATTTAATTATTTAACTAGCCCGACGTTTCGGAAGCTTTAAAGGTGTCCTGATGTTATAATATTAAAATTTTTTTGGAAGTACCCGAAGAATTATAATTTTAATTGTTCCGATTAACGCAAATAGTACTTATTGTATCTTCCTGTCTTGAGTCTATCTTTACTTTTGGTTTACAGGTAGAGAACCCAGCCATCCTGTCTATTAAAATTTGGATGTTTTTTAATTTCAATAGTCTCACGGATCATCCTGGGAAGGAATCGGTGTTCCCTTGTGAGGATTTGCGCTTTGCCGAATCTAATGTAATGACAGGGGCCCACTTCAGCATGCTCACAGACCGCAGATCTTGTAACACGTCGGTGTTTCATATCTGCTATATGTTCTCTAACGCGAGTCTTTATAGATCTTTTAGTTTACCCTATATAAGAGAGTTCACACTCAGAATCAAGCTTGTACACTCCTACATTTTGCAGTGAGATATGACATTTCACTGATGGTAAGAACTGACTTCTTTGGTGGCTTAAAATAAGTTTTTATTGAAGCTCGCTTGAGAATATAGGCAATTTTATCAGTCACCCCTTTTAAATATAGTAATGCAGGTCGACGGTGGCTGGTTTCACTCTGCTTCAGTGGAACAGACGGGGAACCCAAAGCTTGTTGTCTCGCAGAACTTGTTTAACAGACCTAGTTGTTGTATCTCTTCGATTCCCTTGTAAATGCTTTCATCTTTAACTTGAATCGGTACAAGTAAATGTGTATAAATAAATAAAATAAAGATCCGTGGCCAAATTACACAAACTTGCACTAAACAAAACGCAGTAAAGAAGCTTAAACTTGCATTGGCTGTGCATAGATATTTTTTTTTTTGATTTTACAGACGAAGCTCCATCGAGATTTACATGTTTTTCTTGGTAGTATACAAGTTTTGTTCAAATTAATAATCTGATTACAAATCTCTATCTCTTATTTTGTTCATAAAATTATTTTCTCTTTTTTTTCAAAAATCTGTAACTTTTATGTATTGTTGACGAAAATTTAAAAATATTTCACAACACCGTTGTTTGTTCGTGTTGTTAACATTCGCCATGGACCTCATAAAACTTAAGTTCATATCAATTGAAAAGCAATGAGTACAATTGTGCTAATTAAACCGGCCAAGTGTGAGTCGGACTAGCGCATTGAAGGTGTCGTACCAATAGAAGGTACAAGCTTTACAACTTATATAATTTGTATTGTGTAAACTTATATTGTGCAGATATATATATATATATATATACATATATATGAGAACATCATCTGGACACCAGCTGTGGACATTCGGCTAGCTCAGATCGTGCCACTTTACATTATAAATTACTTATGATCCTCAGACACTTAGGTATGGGATTAGCCGGTGGTATATTGGAGGAAGGGGGTTCGGAATACTGGCTCCGGACTGATATTAGAAATTGGAAAATTCAGTGACACGCCTCGGTGTCTCGGAGAACGCGTTAAGCCTCCGTTTGGACTCCTGTCGTGTCGGACTGGACATAGGAGAATTAGGAAATAATGGCTCTTGTCGATGTTCCGCTGTAGCCGAGATCCGGCTAGAACTACATTGTTACTTATGCTAGATTATCCGATATAGGTAGTAGTTACAGTACATTTATTTGACTTCATTTCTAGTCAGTTTTGATCCCAGATCAAGATAATCAAAGAAAGATTAGTCATTTGGCAATTTAACACAAACAGTGGTATAACCAACTATCAAGTTAGCCGAATGTAGATTGCTGGTGTTGTACAATGAAAATTTCAAATGTCTAAATTGGGTTGTTACAGATTAGTGAATATAAGGCACTACCCTCCATACTCTTCAGTTGTACGACGTTGATGGCCGCTTTCCTTCTGATATTCACACGAGATACGAAAAATTTGCCGCTGTTTGACAATGTTGCACAAACCGAGAACTATGAGAGGAAAATGAATGAAGAGGTTCAAAGAACCGGTTTCTGCAACGATATCAAAATTCAAAACTCGTTTGTAACCGTTAAGAAATATAAAAGTTTGAAGAAATTTTCAACGAACCTTTAACAAAACGAACTCGTTGAAACCTGAGCAGTCGGAACCTTCGGTGACCTTTGATGCCCATAACCTTTCTCATAATGCAAATGTATTATGAATTCGTAACGAAGTAATACGGCAGAGTACGAAAGTATCCCATATCGCTGAAGTAGCTATGGGCTGGGCACACACTCAGAACTGATGGCAGATGGGCCAGTAAGGTTCTGGAGTGGAGGCCGCGTTTAGGAAAACAGAGTGTTGGTCGACCGTTCACCAGGCGGGAAGACGATCTCCGTGCAGTAGCCGGTCCAGGATGGATGTGAGTAGTAGAAGATCGGTCGTCTTGGCGTTCATTGAGAGAGGCCTATGTCCAATAGTGGACCGATAAGAGCTGATAATGATGACGATGAAACGTTTTAACGTGGTGCTGGACAATCCCCCTGTGGAGATGTCACCGGCCCCATAGAGGACTGACTAGAGGCCGAGGTTCCCTGTGATTACTAGTTAGTCGTCAAAGGTCACGCTGACGTTCGCGGTGGTGTTTATGGGTATTCAGCTGTACTGTTTATCGTTATTATTTATCATTCACCTCAGTTCCACGAACAATATGAATAGTTTCATCACGTTACCAAAAAAACTATATATTATTAGTAGTGACAAGATTGTCTCTGAAAGTTTTTTTTTTATTTTTACTGTCTTAAAATTAAGATACTGTTAAAATTTGTGGATAGCCAAGGCAGAAAAGGGATAAAATGAAGGTTTAATATAAACAAGTATGAATTAACCATTCAAACTTTATTACTCCTTGATATTTCTGAATTTTTAACATCATTGCCGCTTCTGTGAGAGTCATCATTCAATGTCCCCTTGCTGCATTCAACTTGACCAATAGTGTCAAACATCGGCAAGGTTTTTGTTTCTGGTGTATATATCAACAGGAAGGCGGATATCAACGCCGCCGAACTGAAGAGGATTGAGGGTAGTGCTTTATATTGATTTCTCTGTAACAAAAAATTTAATTATAATTTTACATTACCCAGATAAGTTTAATTAGACGATATACGTATGAGTTATTGTGGCAATTTTAATATATTAATCGATATATTAACTCGATTAAAATCTTATCATAGCTGTTTAAAATATATGTAATAGGCAGTAGCAGCCCGCAGCGGCTTCACACGAGTATTTAATAAAAAATATAATTTCCGACAGACACATCTGTCAATAATTTCTGCAGTACCGGTATACTGAACAAAGAAATTTTTGGATATTTTTTCATACTTTACAACAAAATTAATTATTCAGTTTTTAAGTTTTTTATTTCATTATTTAACCGAAGTTTCGATTTACAGCAACCATGGTCACGGGTGGATTGAGATGACATATGTCCTGATGTTACAGGTTATTACCAGTACCCGAAGATTTATACTTTTTTATTTCTGTTATCTGTATCTGTTACATTAGTTTTGTAATATTCTATTGTCTATTTTCTTAAAGGATAATGTAACGCTCAAATGGTATTTTTCTTTCTAATCCAAACAAAAAAAGTATAAAATATTTCCGCGTTACAAACAATTAGTATATTATTTTTGCTTTATAATCATTTTTATAGTTAAATCTGAATGTTAAATATCGAAAACATTATTTAGTCATATAATCAAAAAATTACAGTCATTACAAAATATCGGGTAGGTGCTGAGAACTGCTCGTTAACATTTTACGCCTTCTCTCCCTCCCAGGAGAGTTGCACTTAGTAATTAGTCTCATATTCCATTATACAATATGCAAAAAAATCCTGTTGTTTCTTTCTAATGGTATACATCTACTTATAGATACACCGTTACCGAAAACAATAGTTCGAAATTATTTTTTTTTTAGAAGTTTTAAATTTCGAAATTTAATTATTAATGCTATGGATCAATTACTAATAATAAGGCCTACGGAACATTTTAATTTATAAATTATAATAATATTGTAGTGATTTTATATTTATTCTTAATTTAAATAGTATTACTAAATGACATGCATTTGTAGAATTGAATATCGTTTCTGATGTTGCCCTTGGCAGAAACGACATGGTTTTTGTTACATACTGTATAGTTAATCATGTCCCTTTGGAAGGTGGATATGAGAATAGCATCGTAAAGTTGTAATCATATTTCCGATCCCCATGTTCCCGCAGGATTGTGCACACGAAACTATAGGTGCTGCAAGTATCACTTACTAAAAGAATAGTCAGCGGTGCTAGCATGCTACCTATCCTGGCTATCGTATTGCAGATGCCAAACAGCGTCCCCCGAACACTGGTGGGAAAGAGTTCCAGGCCGTAAGTGTAGACGGCAGTAAAACAAATTACCGTTCCCGCTTTGCTGAGTAAAAATAGAAGCACCACAAGCCAAGACAAATCTGGAATATTAAAATTAATTTAATACACTTGCAAATTACCACGACAAAAATCTTTTTTAAATTGAATCGTAAAGTTTGGCACATAATCCATCGCATCGCATACTTGTGGTTTGAGGAGTTGTATGAATCTAAACGCACAGCGGAAAATAATAATATGAAAAATAATTGCGGCAATAAAGTTCAAAATACGTGTTAAACCTAAAAGTGCAAATGCTTCTCATTATAAGCCTTCATATAAAATAATATAATTTTAAAAATTATTCGTCTCCCTGTCATTTCTTTAAGAAGAAATATATCTAGTCCCAGATCATATACTCATATATCTTCTGACTTTAAAGTAGTAAAATATTTCGTTATATCTGTCAACTGTTCTTATCTATTCTTGATATTATTAAAGTTTAGTATTATTTCCTGTAAAAAATATTCAACACATCTTCACACCAGTCCTCTAGTGAGGGTGGACAGAGAAGGGTAGAATAAAAAGTATTCGATATGTATAGGTTGAATTTTGGGTATCTGAAGCAATTTGTGAAGTGAATGAGCTATTTTAACAACGCCATGAGCGTAATGTATGAAGTTAGTTGATTATCGTTGTTCATGTTTCGTGTCTCCCACTATTCGTAGGGGTTCCCCGCCGCATCGATATTCGCCGATCGACTTCTATCTGGACCAAGGTCCCTTATGAACTTATGAATACATTTACAAATATTTTATTCCACTAAACTAGACTTATAAAAGAATTACTCACGTTCTGGAGAAAATGACGATGCCGTCAGAAAAACACCTAAAAATAAGTAACTACACTGCAAGGTTATCCTTCTCCCATATTTCTCCAACACATATAACGCTAATAAGTCACTGGGAAAAGAAGTTGTAGAAGACAGAACAAAATTCGTGTATTTATTTCCTGGTAAATGCACAGACTGTACGGCTAATCCGTAATATACGAAGCTTGATGTGAAAAAGCAAAGACACACAACTCCCAATCGTATTATTATCTCTTTCGAAGATATAATATCCTTCATATTCTCTGTTTTTTTCTGTGATACAGCATTAAATCTTTGTATCAATTCTTCACTGCTTATTTCATTTATTTCTTTTTCTGTTACATCTATTTTATTAACTCTGGTTACTATTTTAAGCGTTTCTTTGACTTCAGCTATTTTTTCATTTATAAATTGCCATCTCATGCTTTCTTTTAAAATAAATACGTATATCCCAAATAGCATCAGGGGTGTGTATACTATAGCAGCAATATGCTTCCAGTATTGTAGACCGATTGATATAAAAGCAAAGCAAATTTCACCAAAGTAAACGGCATAAGAAAATAGAACTCCAGTTACTACTCTTTTGGAATCACCTCCAACCTCGATCACTGAAATATAAATAGAATCATAAAGAAGATATGTAGCATTAAATTTGAAGATAAACAAAATGGTGACGAAATAATTAAAATTAGTACTTATGAACAAAATTCATAGGACAGAGTGAGTAAAATCTAGTTTCTTAATTCTTTATATACAAAAGAAAGTACCCAAAGGCTGTGATCAAATTTCTCAAAATTTTCAGAATGATTTTTCACGGGGTTTTAGATATAGTGATTCCTTAGGAAGATTTTAATGTTTACCTGGGCCCCTGTAATCATTGATAGATAAGTTGTTATATTTATGCCTTAAGTTTACGCGAAAGTTATCCATTACCGGGGTGACTGGGCTCGTCTCTGTGTCGGGCAAACTAAAAATCAATAAAAACTCGCGTTTAAGTATATATAGCTGATATGAAACACCGGTGTGTTAGGAATTCCGCGGTCTGTGAGCATGCTGCTCTGATCCTGTCATTGCTTTAGATTTCCAAGGATAATCCGTTAGGCTATTGAAATTAAGGAACACCCAAATTTCAATAGAGAAGGTGGCTAGGCTCTTTCCTCCGATTGGGACCCAGTGATAAACATAATCAAATCGAAAACTGAACATAACACCTCAAGACAGCAAGATATAATAAGTATTGTTAACGTTAGTGGGAACAACTAAATAATTCTAATTCTTCGGGTACTTTTAGTAATTTATAACATCAGGACATCTGTCATCTCAATTCAGCCGTGACCATGGTTGATGTAAAGTTTTTGAAACGTAAAGTTAAACCGTAAAATAACCTTAAAACGTAAAATAATCCGAAAAATTAGTTTTACTTTAATAATGAAGTTATTTTCTGACAGTGTTTTTATTAGTCGTATAGAAATCTGTGTAGTCAATTGCATGATTAAAACTTACTCAGGACTATTGCAACAGTGTATATTCCAGGTGCTAAAAGGCTTTCTAAGAATTCAATAATTAAATAGCCGTAGTAATTGGTTAAAAATATTTTGATCACGCCTACAGTGCCGCTGATTGAGCAGATAATCACAGCAGGTTTCCTACCAAAACTGAAATTCAAAGTTTATAAATTTAAAACAAGGGGCTATTTCGGTTGTGCAAAACTGATTCTTTGACCTAAAGGCGAGTATGTTCAGTCGCAGATCATTAGGTCTCAGCCATGTGTCCCGCGACGGACCTAAAAGTGTTATTGGGTTCTCTGAACAATATTGAAACACAATTTTTCTCTGGTCGCGTCATGTCGCCGTCCTATCAGAATGCAATATTTAAGATTTTTGTTGGTTATATGTTATTGATACACAACTTACTTGTCAGCAATCCAACCGCCAATAGACATGGAGAACATCATTCCGGCGTTATGTACGGTACCCACTATCGTTGATTTCCAAGACTGACATCCAAGGTTAAGCTGTAAACAAAAGCGAATGTAATATTTGTAAATATATTAACAGAATACAAAAAAAAATTGCATGTCCGCTCCGAGAGTTTTTCAAATGTATGTAGGGATAGACAGAATGTTGGACTGTGCAGTAGCCGGTTCGGTATGCTAACATAGTTCCCGGAACTAGAGTATAAAATAAGCGCAGAAATACGAAATATGGTATCGTAGGGGAAAGGGCCGGACGCGGGAGGATCACGCATATCGCGTGGTAGTTGTGATTGGTTCTCCAATCTCCACTTATCACTCGATGCTGCGACCTGTAGCAGTTCATCGACTCTCTTGATGTTGGTAAGTATATTGCATGAATTATATTTGCAGCTGCAAATATAATATGAAGGTTGGTGAACGTAAAAGTCAGGTTAACTTCAATTTCTGATTCAAAAGTCTAAGTGTATTTGTACTGATGCCGAATCAACAATCATTATAATTGTCATTCAACATGATTAATTTAAATTACCTACAATTAAAATTCATTAATATACGTTACGGCTTAATTAATACTCGACATAAACAAATCTGGTTAATTTAGACTAAGCGGCTATTAACGTAACCTTTAACGTGAAATTGTGACGACCGGCTGGCGGTGTGGTAACAAAGCTCGGACAAGCCGTGCATGTTGCGCTAGAGGTCGCGAGTTCGGTTCCCGCCTAGGTTAATGATATATATAATGATTTATATACGTATAATATGTATTTCTATAATAAAATGTTAAGTATATATCATTTTTTAAATTCATAAACAGAAATGTACATATTTTCTGGTCTAGACTAACGTTGTTTGATAAGTCCACAGATATAATATTATGCTCTTAATTTACTCTTTTGTGTTTAAGCATATGTAATTGTTTTAATTGGAAATGACATCATTTAATAAATCATCTGTTTCTATTTTCCATTGTAACAATAGATGCATGTGTTTTGTTTTACTAAGTAATTGTAGCCTTCCATTATCAGAGTACGATATAAAGGCTTTAAGAGAAACATAGATTCATTCAAATATTTATGATAAGGAATTGTGCGATAGTCGCTGTTGCGTGGACAGAATTGACCGTAATTAAGACCGGCCGAGTCACAGTAGGCGGTAGTTTCCTCATAGCTGTTCGTCAAAATTGTAAATCTGCGTTACAAGGAATTCTATTAGAGGAACGGGAGGTAAAAGGACGTCCATCTACATAATTATCATGCATATTCGTAGCCCTCCTTTCCTCCTCTCCTCCAATGGGCCATCGCACAAACTGCACGAAACACGATATCATATTATTCACTTTACGACAGTGTTATGCTTGAGAGAGATACATATCCGTACGTGCCAGCCGAATTCGGGATCACGGCACTACCTCTCAGTAAAAGTAGTGTAATTACACTTCATAGAGATATGTGGTAGTCGTATTGTACAATTCGCCAGATAACATTACGGCTAGCCATTTTCAAAAACAGGGCCGTTTTGTTTTGTTGCCCTAACGATTAGCCGGATTATCATTGCGTTCTTCAATATGGCGGCAGACGTGTAGTCTTACTGAGTCTTTGATTTTAGGCAGTGATAGTGATCGATACAAATATGAAATTAGGCCAAGTGTTTTGCGTGCAAATAAAAAATAACCTAACCACGAAGGCTTAGGCGGTCCTCCCGCCTATATCTTAGTATCTATCTGGGCATAGTTTTCTTATCTCTTTGTACTTACTGTAATATCGTCGCCATTGTTGTTTCATGTTAAGCAACGCCGCGAGTATTAAAATTAGGAAGTGAAACGTGTCAAAAAGGCGGATAATTATTCACTTTATTTCAATAAGGCTAGCTTTATTGAATATCGTATAACGGCGAAAGCTTTCTGGCGCAATTTCACTCAGCCGTATTCAATCAGAAATTCAATCGTTGACCCACCACAAAATAAAACGGTCTTGTTTTTGAAAATGGCTAGCCGTAATGAAATACAGCGATTTAGCCAGTCCAACTGCGACACATAGACGGAGAAGGGTTGCCATAGATATGATTGCGAGTGCCCGTCTTGGTTAAAAGAGAAGGAAGATGTCAATGACTATACAATTTTTTAGGAAGAGGTACCCCGGTCGTGCCGGCCCTATTCCACCTAGAGGTAGGAAGACGGAATGGGGCCGGCACGACCGGAGAAGTACCTCTCGCACACTTGATGCCGGCGTAAAGTAACAGCGTCGCTGTCGCGTTTCGTGCGGTTTGTGAGTAGCCGGTGCCTCATGGAAGGGGGGGGGGAGAATGATAGAAGGGCAACGCACCTGTATAACAATTATGCTAATGTCCATGGGCGTCGGTAGCCATCAAAAGGCTCTGATTTCTCGTTTGCCCCCTTATTCTATAAAAAAACTTGGTCTATTTAATTTTGCATGCGCATCGCTTAGAGGAAAATGAATGAAAACGACGGACGTTTTCACGGACGGAGAGTGAACCTCATTCGCTGTCTCTTTCGACTTAGACGGCCACGTTTTACGCTGGCTTCCTTTCTCTATGAATTACCTAACGCATATATAATTAAGTTGTTGTGCTGTAATCCTGCTTGCGCATTGCGCAGAGGTAAATGGAAGAAAAAGTGAAACGGATAGTAAACGACCTCTAGGCCGAAAGAATATAAGGGAAGCCAGCCAAAAGGATGTGTGCAGCAAAAGAGAAACAGAGTCTCTACGACATTTGCTATCTCTTTCGACTTAGACGACAGCGTTTTAGACTAAGCCTAAGGCTGGCTTCCCTTCTCTATCCATATTATCTCTATGCATAGCCTACCTCAGACATAATTGAGTTGTTGTGCTCATAAATCCAATCGCTGCACACTTGTATGTCACCGCTAAACGTTCTATTTGAACAAGTCTCATTGGCTCTGTATTCTTGGTCCAACACTGGCCTGTAGCATCTTGCGTCTATACCTATTGGCCAGTAGTCAGGGATGTCTGCTGTAGCAGTGGCGTTGTCACATTCTGGCACCCGACACCTGTAATTAACAGTTGCTTTAGTAGGGATTTTTTATAGTATAGGACGACAGGACACTAAAATAATGTGTAGTTAGTCAAGAATTGCACATTGGGGAACAGAGCCGGCGAGCAAACCCCCGTGCATCTCCCATGATTCGCTCCGTATACCGAGAGGTGGGTAGGAGCATGGGTGGAGGTTGGTAAGTATAGGATGACAAACGAGCAATCGGAGCCTTTCAACGACTATCGACGCCCATGAACATCAGCATAATTAAGCCGATGCGTTGTCCCGCTTTTCACCTCCTACCAATGGGCCACCGACTACTCACAAACCGCACGCGAACCGCACGAAACGCGACATCGTAGGTGTCACTTTACGGCGGTATCAAGTGATATAGAGGTACCACCGTGCCGGCCCAATTCCGTTGCACAGGAGGATGTAGTGTCATGCACCATGTATGGCACTACCTCCCCCTGTGCAGCATGGCACTACCACTTATTAAACCCGAATCCTTATAACTTCGCCATGTCCATCTCTCAATCCGTATGTCACAGCCGTTTTGCTTCTAAGATTATGAGTGATGTTTGTTCGAAATTTAGAAGGAAGGTGCAAGACAAGTTATGAAGTATGATTTTGAAAAAGAAAATTGTAAAGAGTTTAATTTATGTAAGCTATAGGTAATTGGCTTTTATTCGAGGAAATATAACCGGGTGTGGCGAAATATAGCCGGGTGTGGTGAAATATAGCCAGGTTTGCCGAAATATAGTCGGGTGTGGCGAAATGTAGCCGGGCGTGGCGAAATGTAGCCGGGTGTGGCGAAATGTAGCCGGGCGTGGCGAAGCGTAGCCGGGCGTGGCGAAGTGTAGCCGGGTGTGGTGTCATTGAATGGATCTTTCTAAATGTTTTCTAGGTTTCCAAGAAAGCGTTTTGATTATGCTAATACTTTGTTATTATAACTAAACTTTGAACTATCACGACCGGTGGGTTTATAAAATTTAGTAACAACTTCCAACGAAAGTTGGTTTGAACAAAATTATGTAATTTAAGAGGATTGGGGGTTTGAGATTATAATTATCCATAATTGAAGACTTCACTTTAAGAAACAACTTAATGTGAGTGGTATAAACAAAATAGATTACATTAGCACTATGCTCATTTAAGAGAAAATGTTGACCTAGGCACCAGACAATCTTTAGGATCGTGATATTATGATAAATACAGTTACCAATCATGTGAAATAGAGTAGGTAATTCGTAGTCCAGACACACTAATAAAAAGAAGAATGCCATTTACTGAACCCAAATTAACTTCTCACTGGCGACCTAATTGTCTCCTGGACGCAAAGCAATGAAATATAGTTTTGTTTATTAAATACTGGCGATCCGCACCGACGTTGCCTGTGAGTAAATTATACATTAAAACCTCCCTCAGAAATCGCCCCATCCATGGGTAAAGACATCATGAAAATCCATTTAATAGACTTTGAGAAAATCGATCACATACAGACTGAGAGCTTTTGTGGACTTTGTCTCATAACAATAATGTTTGACTATAATAATAGTTATATATAGATTATCAGCCGCTTTATTGTTCACGATTTGTTTCTCAGTCATGCCGATTGACTTGTGATGCAATTAAGGCCATCGCTCGCCTATTATGGTAGTAAGAAAGGCACGGAGGTAGCACAGGGTGGAGTATGGAGGGGCAGCTGCCAGGCTCTCTGACACACTTATCATTCTAAATATAATATTCCCTTTAGGGTAATCGGTTGGTGACATCCTGGGTAGCTGGCCTTATAGGCAGCACTAACGAAATAGACCAATACATCTTCTACACAGCCACATAACCTACTACTAGTGTTGCAGATGTTGTAAATATGATAGTTATATTATTTCACATAAAAACTACTGAATGGAATCTGACACAAATATTGATTACAATATAGAATAACCATGATTTTACTTTTCCTTAGCACAGCTGGTTATCGCGGAGCACAACTAGTTACCACGGAGCACAGCTAGTTACCGCGGAGCACAGCCAGTTACCACGGAGCACAGCTAGTTACCGTGGAGCACAGTCAGTTACTACGGAACACAGCTAGTTACCGCGGAGCACAGCTAGTTACCGCGGAGCACAGCCAGTTACTACGGAACACAGCTGGTTACCGCGGAGCACAGCTAGTTACCGCGGAGCACAGCTGGTTACCGCGGAGCGGATCAGATTTACTCTAAATGCTTATTTTTGTGCCAACACCTCAATTACCTGTGATCAACGTCCTCAGCGAGGAATATGAAGTTGACGTTCATCATGGACACCGTCGCTACGGGCAGACATGTCAGCAGCATCTGGACGATCTGAAACCTGCCGAACTTCTGCATGTCTGTGGACTCCCCCTCAGTCGCAGACATGATGCTCTTTAATGGACAGATCTAAATGCGCTCACACACACACGGAGTCTGCGTGTTCCCACTTGTGTATAATTGAGATGTCGTATTACTTTACGATATCAGTCGGCAAGTACACTCGGCTACAGATGTTGATGTGAAATAACGTATATTGGTCTTAAGAGGGATACATGCTCTATAGCGTTGTCTATATCACTCGAAGATTTACTCTATTATTACAGTCAAATAAATGTAAAAGTTCAATAATTACTTAAAAACTGGTTAAGTGCAACTCTGGCTAGCGGTCTGACGGTTTGAAGGAATGTCTGTAGGTTGTGAAATTTATAATACATTTATTCTGTATTTCCTTCACTATGAGAACGAAGTCGACCGCACAATCGCCCTTAGCGACAACCGCCGTGGTCAGCAGGATCATGCAAGACCGCAGCGTCCTTTAAATGGCTACCACAGCCGGAGAAAATCAACGGAACGTTCTCCCGAAAGATATTAGAGACTTAATTCGCATCAGAAATCGTGCGAGGCGCGGATACGACCGGTATCTGTCCGAAGAAAACAAACAGAACCTTCGACTTCTCGAAAGAGAAGTAAAAGACGATATAGATTTATTTCGCAATGGAGGGCGAGATCGCTTCTTAAGTAGTATAACCCCCTCTCAAAGCGCCTTAGGGCTTGTCACTCAGGCCCTAAAGACTAACCGGCTAACTATGCCCCCGCTCACCCGACCTGATTTCCCTCCTGCAATAGATGACGATGAAGAAGCCGAGATATTTGCGGACACGCCAGGGCCTTAATGTACCTCGAGTACCTTGCACCTAATCCCTTGTCACGCAGCCGACGTACATCGGGAAGTTGAGCGCCGCCTTTCTATAGACGAGATGGAACTCCTCATAATATATCGTCCCAAAACTGGTCCCCTCGACCAGGCTGAATCATAAATAATATCATAATCTTATGATGGAATTCTTCCTTTTTTTTTCTTTTTAATAATTCATTGTGATGAAAATCTTGCTACCCGTTCTAATAAACTCATAGTGTGCGTATTCAACGCCCTCCTTAAGGGATGCACGTTCCCAGACATATGGAAGGAATCTACTGTGATCGGTATATGTAATCCAGACAAGCCTAGAAAGTTGCCCACAAGCTACTGTCTAACAAGACATCAGTTCGTTAGCTGAGCTCTATGAGAGACTTCTCCTCGCTCGCAATAAAGATGTAGTGAGGGATAAAGAACTTTTCATAGAGCCGCAATTCACATTTCGCGAATCTCAAAGCTGTCCGTCACAAGTACACCGCCACCCGGAATATGTACTGAACGGATTAAACCGTAAAAATAAACACCCGACATGCGCTGTCTTGTTTTCAGCTGAAGCAAAAGCGTTATACAAATTCTGGCACGAAGGCCGCATTTGCAGTCTTTATCGTCTAGAAATGCCATGTAGACTAGTACTTGTCATAGGGCTACATATCTAACCGGCACTAAAATCTCAGTCGTGTTTTGAGTGGCATTCCATTCTACGCTCCACATATTGCTGTGCAGATAACAATCAATAATATCTAAGTGCCTACTGTATTTGATTTTTCCTTTTTACTTTTTAGATTTAAATATAGATATTTGCTTTGTCTTTGGTATTGTGAAACAGGGAATAAATATATTTCTACTTCACTTCAGATACGGGATAGAAAGCACACTGTCCTCCTTGCATCCCCTCCCTGGGCTCCGTCCTTATGTTTCCTTAGTCATAGACTCACGTAAGGTCTCGGGTTCGAAACTCAGCTCGGACCAAACAAAAAGTGCTATTAGGATTTAGGCATCCCCGTGCCTCGGAGAGCACGGTACGTCTTACATAAGCTTTATCACCTAAAAACGCTAAAAGTAAGATGCCTCTTAGGAACCAGCTTACGCTCTACAAAGCCTGCAATCCCCTATACTGTCATATTCCAGAGCTGTACTCGCTCACGCTAGACCCTTTCACACAGAAGAAAGTAAAAGTGGCTTCCTGCGAATGGCCACCGTCTGTATGTGGTACGTACGCAATCTCGACCTACACAAGGACTGTGTATTGCCCTCTATCAGAGGTCACTTCAAAGACATCACAACTGAGTATTTCAATCGGGTGCCTCGTTACCCCCAACCCGCTCCTCACAAAAAAGCAGTGGACCAAATCCAAAAATATGTGAATATCATCTTTTGTGGATTCAATCGACATTACGATTACTGTCAAACCAACACGACACCACACACCTGGTGTAGGGACACGACGACATCCCCGGAGATAGATATGAAACTTACACTACAACCCAGACACTCGTCTAGTCAGACAACAGCACACACGTATGACTACGAACAGTCCGAACGACACCTTCAGAGTAGCGAGTAATTCCATTACGATTCGCGATTTTCCTACCTCAAATGATACCGCCGTACCGGTTGATATTCCGAGAGTACTGCGCGCGAGTTCTTTCACCCTTGTGAGCGTGAAGGACAGCACGGGCCCCCCAGTCATGATCCCCTCCCTGAGACAAACATTCACGTTAGCGCCGAGGCCATCTTAGCTACGGCGCGCGAGCTGGCCCAGACGTCAGAGTCATGGGAGGCGGGACCCCTCGGTCCCTCTGGCCATGATAACAATAGTTAATTTAGCTGTTACAAACATTCCTGTACCGGTATGCATGTCTCCCTTCTGTGGCATGGAGGGAGTCGGTCCCTCTTACGACCCTAAACCTGGTCTCGCCGACGAGCACTCATAGACGAAGCCGTTTTGGATTTCCCTTCGCAGCCACAGCATAAGTTCAGGTCCGGTTTATTTATCTCGTGTAAGATTTCGACTAAATTATTAATTTTAAAGTAACTGTATTATTACTTGTTCTCTAATCTAATTTTTTATTTAAATTTCTAAAAACACATGCCTTCATAAAAGAAATATTACTATAAAGTAGCAAAGATTAGGTACCTGGCTCCCTAGAAAGAAAAGTAAGGCAATTAAAGAATACAAATTTGAAAAATTGTCATAATCTTAAAAATCCATTATTGTTACAAGTACAGACTACCGCTCCGTACAGATCATAAAGGTCACAAGGACAGGCATAATAATTAATTCACAATTTATTTGATTAAAACCTTTTCAAAGATATAGAATAAAACTAAATGCTATACGTGAGAATGTTTTGTAAAAGAATCATCATCATCATCAGTATCAGCCTCTATCCTTCTATTACTGGACGTAGGCCTCTCTCAATGAACGCCAAGACGACCGATCTCCTGCTACTCGCATCCATCCCGGGCAGGCTACTGCATGTAGATCGTCTTCGCACCTGGTGAACGGTCGACCACCACTTCGTTTTCTTAAACGCTGCCTCCACTCCAGAACCTAACTGGCCCATCTACCATCTGTTTGTGTGACCAGCTGTAGTATGTGGCCAACACGATTATAGATACTCTGCAGCTTTTGTGGTGCTGTTTTTTTACAATTTTTTTCTTGGCAGAAAATTGCGCGTTATTTGCCTAGATACTCTCTCCCCAACGTGAGATTTTGTGAGATTAATCTCGAACCTCACACCCTAAAATGTCTGGCCCAACTAACAGATAACCCCTTAATTAATATCGCAATTAATTAATATGCCCTGCCATTATATAACTTCTTTACATAATTACATTTTGTGTACATAAACTTTTAAAGAATGTGTGTCTTGTTAAATTAATTTTCTGATTAATACGTATTTTTGTGCACAATAAAGAACCACTCGTTCACGCATTCATTCACTATATAAGCTAACTTAAGCGTACTAGGTGTATAAAAATTCAGAGCGTGCCTATTTTTATAAAACAGGAATTGAAACAACTTCATATTGTTCTATGTACTTTCTGTTATTTGAAAACTAAAATGATCAGCCCCAGTCTTGTGAGTTTCCAGTTGCACTTGCTTCCTGTGGCTTTCGATCTGAGCGATGGTGTCGAGCATCGGCAGAGTCCTCGTCTCCGGAGTGAATGTGAGCAGGAGGGACGATATCAAAGCGCAGGCGCTGAAGAGAATCGACGGTAGAGCTTCATTTGTGCTGTTCTGTAAATAAAATTAAGTTTTATTCGATTTTATTCCTACCTACCCACCTACGCCGGGAAGATGCACAGTTTCTTAATCGGTTTAACATCGTTAAAGCCAACATCGCCTCTTAAATTAATGCTATTCTATATCTATTACAAATTTGTAAGGATTTTCTTACATAGCAAAGCTGCTTAAATATAATAAATTAGTGTGTCGCAGTCTATGTGTAGACATTGTGAAAAGACAAATGCAGGAAATCTAATGCAGTTATAAATTACCGAATCGTTTAGTTTCTAATAGCATTGTAGTATGAACGGCAAACTCGCTTACATGATATCGCATTAAAAGTGGCCCACTGGAGGAGTAGAGGAAAGGACGGCAACGCATCTGCGTGACAATAATTCTGATATGTGTGGGCGTTGGTTTTATGCTAAAAATTAATAAGAAAAGCTTACTAATAGTAGACTTAAAGGCGCGAGGATACTGCCGACCCTGGCGGCCGTGTTGCCGACGCCGAAGAGCGTCCCGCGCACGCTGGTGGGGAACAGTTCGAGCGCGTACGTGTAGATGGAGGTGAAGCAGACCACCGTGCCCAGCTTACCGAATAGAAACAGTACCACCTTCAGCCAGGACAAGTCTGGGATACAAATGTATTTAATAACTAGCAGTCTCGGCTTCGCTTCACGAAATATGACAAAAAAACATTGACTTACAAAATATATAAATTATTGATTCATGGTAACGATGGTTCAATGTCATGGTGATGACAACAAATTTTATGTAAGACAGAAAGACACCAGTAGGGACAGCCAGATGTCAATAATTTCTGCAGCAAAGTAAGGATATACTTTGGTATTTTTCCACAAGTTTCGTTATATTATCGAAATTTTATAATGATCAAAACGTAGAGAATGTTATATACCCTACGTTTAAACTATTTCAACCATTTATTTTCACATTAATAAAAAACAATTTCAAAAAAAAGAAAGAAAGAACAAAACAATTTTTATGCGGAGGAACAGGCTCAATTCTCGACACTGGCTTTCAGTTTGTCCCTTAAAAAAATTAACTTACAAAACATTTGATGCACAAAATAGACAAGAATTTGCTATATACATAAAATTATATATTATATTCTATTCTCTATTATATTATATTCTCTATATACATACTATACTATACGGTTTATAACTATAAAATGCTTTAATGTATTATGTTATGGTTGCAAACAATGGAGGCATTACTGAATCATATGGCTACAAAGCTGTTTATACTTGTTTTTGTAATTTTAATAAATATCTTTTGGTATGTGACTTTACTAGGGACTTTGTTCGTCACAAATGATATGGTTTTCCAAATGGGTCCAGTAGTTCCGGAACCTATTCAATGCAAACACAATAATTAAATGTTTCCTCTTTATAATATTAGTATAGTTAGAAAGTATAATTCAGTAGGTACTTTACAATAGATATAAGATCAAATGCCTAATGTGCTATGTTGTTAAGTCTTGGCGTACAATTTGATCCTCTTAACACTCTGTACACCACTCGGACGGACAGGCAGAAATTAGGAAATTAAGAGGGTTCCGTTATTTTCCGTTTGTCTACGGAACCCTAAAAGGCAATGTCGAAAACTGTAGGCGTTTTTCCAAACTGAATGACGTGGGTCAGCAGATTTACTACTTCATAGGTATAGAATAATATCCTTGTTTTACAGGCAGGTATAAAAGAATGTTGTATGTAAACATGTGTAATAAATATAATGATATTGTTTTAGAATAATAATAATAATAATAATTTTATACCTACCTAGTTACACTAATCTTACCCAAAAAATTACTTACGTAGTTAGACAGGTGGGCACCTGTCCAACTATTACAAATTTCTGTTGGAGTTCGTAATCTATTTAGGTTCATGAATTTACATTTCTGCTAAAATTAAATAGCATTATTTAGTAACCGCAATACATGTTGATAAACTTATAACGGGCCTTGTCGTAGATTTTATTAATATTCATTGTTGAATCGTATTACGGTTTTTGTGTCAGCGGTTGAGGCGTAGAAATTGTAAGAATTCCTTCAATCTTCGGTTTGATTATAATTTTACAATAAATCTTAGTACAAAACTTTCCGTTGAATCGATAGGGAATGCGAATGACAAGCAACACATTTTTGTGTTAAGTTCGGACTGCATACCCCGTGAAGCATTTTATCAATAGATGGCGCAAACAATTGTCACATTTCAATACGGTCTGAACCTACCTACCTAAGGCATATATTTTATCACGTGACAGATTGACGATGGAAAATATTATCACCTATAACATTGTGTAAGATCTCAATGTACTGTAAGATGGTTATGTTTATATTCTTAATGTTTATTAAGATTATAAGTTAGTAAAAGGTAGTGCCATGCTATATTGCAGCGGAATTGACCGGGGAGGTACCTCTCACTCACATGATACCACCGTAAAAAGATAGTTTCGCTGTCGCGTCTCGTACGGTTTATGAGTAGCCGGTAGCCCATTGGAGGGGAGGAAGCAAGGAAAACAACGCATATGCATGGTTATTGTGCGGGTATTTACAGGCGTAGTCAATTAGTTAAATGGTCAGATGTACATAAAAGCTTTACTTACGTTCTGGAGAAAACGAAGATGCCAGGAGAAACGCACCTAAAAATAGATAACCGCATTGCAATGTTCTTTTTCTTCCAACTCTTTTCATAAAAAACAACGCTACCAAGTCACTTGGAAACGATACAAGAGCAGCCAAAATGAAATTTGTGTATTTGTCTCCCGGCAATAGTACAGAATGTACGGCCAGCCCGTAGTATGTCATGCCAGACGTGAAAAAGCAAAAAGAAGAGACTGCCAAACGCACTAACATCTCCCGTGAGGCCAAAATATGTTTCACGCTCTCCGTTTCTTTCTGTACGACGGCACTGAATTTCTTAGCCAACTCCTCGTCGCTGATATCGTTTATTTCCTTTTGTGTTACACTTATATTATTCAGTCTTGCTACAGTTTTTAGCGTTTCTTTTACTTCTTTAAATTTCTCATTTACTATTTGCCACCGCATACTTTCTTTTAACAGAAATGCGTAAAATACAAACAGGACCATTGGTGTATAGACGATAATAACTATGTATTTCCAATACTGCAAACCCATCGCTATGAAAGCAAAAAGAATTTCGCCGACGTAAAACGCGTAGCAGAATATAACTCCAGTTGAAACTCTTTTAGATTCACCGCCAACTTCTATCACTGAAACGGTAAAATGATAAATAGTAATGAGCATGAAATGGCAACAGTTCAAGTAATAAAATTATTACAAGACATGAAATAGAAACTTCAGATCAATGGCTGATTGTAAGTTGAATTTCTCGAAGGTCAGAACAAAATCTCCAGCCAAGCAAGCATTTTACACCGAATAAGGATCTTGAGAATTTCAAGTTCCCGTTTAATAAGTTTTAAATAAATTAAAGTCAAGATAACTCTATTCCGGTCTTACTGTGCCCCTTTTTACACGTGTCCCTTGTGGGCTACACACTCAAAAGTCGTGCAGTGCTCTCCGAGTCCAGTACAATTATGCTCTCAGGATGTTGTTGGGTCTGATATTGTACCGCACCATGGACGTTTGCGGAATTCCGAGTAAATTGTTTTTCTCACGACGATTCTTAAAAGATCTGCATCCCTGGTGCGCAGAGTTCGAGCCAGGCTCAACAGCATATTTGCTATCGAGTCGTCTAGACAGCGTTTGTGTAAATCGTTGTTGTGTTATCGCGCACGGTTTACGGCAAATGTAAAAACATAATATTATGTTACTAATCGTAGGTTAAGTATCAACTGTATTCAAGTAACAGAATGAGTGATGCTTGTTTGAATATAGAATACTATTACTATTGACAATAATTACAAGGCAACGCTACACTTTGTCAGTTTTTCTTTGGTCTGGAATAAGGAAGAGTAGCAGAAGTGTAACATTCACGTTCAAAGAAAGATTATTAAAATCCTATTTTGGATACAAAGCTTACATTATTATATATCGAACGTACTTATAACGATACCAACTGTATAGAGCCCGGAAGCCAGCAGCGTCTCGAGGAAGTCAACGCTCAGGTAGCCGTAGTAGTTGGTCACAAATATCTTCAACACCCCGACCGCGCCGCCCACAGAGCAAAATATCATCGACAACTTTCGGCCAAATCTAAAATGTTAATGTCGCAGTTGTTACATATAAACAGAAAGCATCGTTAGGACTCTTTCACCATGACGTAACGAACATCGCTTTTCAATTACAAACAATTAGCACAATAAAGCAACTAAGAACTTAGGAAACTTTAAAAAAACGCACACCTATCATTTTATACTTATTTGCAAATACCTGCGAGGCATAAGCACAATCAAAAACCTTTCTTTTCATTCCTCAGTAACATGTATGGGGTTCCATTAAACAGCAACAACAATCCAAATTTAAAACGTACTCTAGGTAACCATAATCTCTAAGTAATATCCCGTCCGTAACGGACAGAAGGGCGGACTGAAAGACATGACGAAGCTATACGGGTTCCGTTTTTAACCATTTGGCTATGGAAAAAAAAAGTTTGACATACAGTTCAAAACAATCTTACATCTAAAAGTAACAATAATTTAAGCGTACCTGTCTGCGATCCAACCAGCCACAGACAGGGAAAATATCATGCCAGCATTGTGTACGCTCCCGACTAGCATAGGCTTCCAAGAATGACAACCAAGATCCAGCTGAAAACGAGATATACACTTTGGGTTAGTAATATCTATTCTGTGTAGTAGCTGCAAGAACTTAAGTCTAAGGACGTGGCTATTTCCATTTATTTATTTAAGTAAAGGAACATCCCACATTCGATAGGTAAGATGTTAGTTACAGGGATATTTAAATGTCTAGTTAGGTAGAGTAAAGTGAGAGACTCAGTGGTCTAGTGGTTAGAACTTGAAACACCCACTCGGGTGATCCAGGTTCGAACCCGGCCATGTGTTCCATCAATGAGTCTTTAAAAATTTTGGTATTTACCTCACAAAGTATAAACACAATAAAAAAATCCTCATTTACATGAATGGAACTTTAATAATTCTATTTTTCAAAATCCTACTACATTATTTTTAACGGTTCCTAAAATGCACGTACAATCCAAATTTCAAACGTACTTTAGGTACACATAATCTCCGAGTGAAATGTCTGCGGCATGTTGTGTGTACCTAACATCGTTCATGTTAGGTAGACAAGTACTTCCACAAACCTCAGATACAATAGAGTTGTTATGTTCAAAGATCCATTCGTTGCACACTTCGACCAGCTCCGCGAATGTCTCACTCGTACAAGTATCGTTGGCCATGGAATATCTTTCATTGTTCAGAACAGGTCTGTAGCATCTAGCGTTTACGTGTTTCGGCCACCAAACTGGCACTTCAGCGTTTGCGTTCGGACCGTCGCATTTTGGTACGCGACATCTGTAAGCAACTTGTGGGCGGGTGAATAAAAAAAAGAAGGATTAAAAGGTGGAACAATTAAGCAAGACTAATTCATGTAATAATAATAAAAATTTAAATTATAAATAATCATCAAGAACTCTGCAGCTATCACCAAAAACATATTTTCATTCTCCAGAATTAAGCACTTGCCGAATAATAATAATAATAATAATAATAATAATAATAATAATAATAATAATAATAATAATAATAAATTAATTAATTTTAATTTCTTCTTGCTGTCTCAATCTACTAGTAATACGCCGCGTATCACCATCAGATTTACAGAAATCAAAAAGATGTTAATCTGTAAATCTGTAAGTCCGTTTACGGAAGATATAGTTTTACGTGATAGGGTTTATCTAATTGATCTGTGTGAAAGAGAATCGTTATGCTCTCTCGCTTGCAGGCTCCACTCATTCGCATCATGACTATGATTCGTAACGTTAACAAGATGTCTTACTATTTCTTGCAGGCAGTTCGTGTTTACGATTTACTAGCTTTTATCACGTCAATGATACAATATAAATAATTAAGAATTATAAAATTATAGTCTAACGAACCTACCTGTCAAGGTGTTGCATAATACGTTGTGAAACCCTGAGACGTCGGGGCTCACTTTGTATATAAATTATGATTCTAGTTATTAATGATTCTAGTCATGTAAGCAAAGACGAAAAATTATTGGTAAATGGTCTACCATTGTCAACAGCATTATCTTTTCCAGAAGCAGTCTCATTTTAATTGACCAAGAATAAAACGTTTGATTCGGATCCTTGCTACCTGGGCACACGGGCATTTACCTCGCCTGCCAGCTTCACTTTCTATTACCTTTAGAGATTCGTGAGACCTGTGTAAGACGGTAACCCTGGCGTAGGCCAATGGGCACAGATAAACACTACATTAGAGAGCGAAACTTTACAGCGATATGGGAGTTGGGACACCTGAGAATTGCAGTTTAATCTAAATACATATTAAATACCTGCCGACTGATTTATCAATACACAGCTGAAAGTAATGAAACGGTCAATCCAAAATTTTTTCAGATACTTTTATTTTTATTATTACTATTTTTTTTACTACTCTTTTCTTTAAACAAAGAGTAGCTGGCGTTTAAGATGCCGAAACGCGGATAATAAATTGAGCTCGTTTGTTGCATGGCTTGTCTGAGGAGAACGGCGCTGGAAATCAGCGAAAGCCGTGATCATGATAAGCTAAAATTTTGCATATAAGCAGATATAAATTAGGATAAAAATATGACCTTGGCACTCGACAAGAAAGGAATTTGTCAATCAAGTAGCATTATGCAAAATTTCTACGCCTTCTTACGCAATAACGATAACAATATTTGTAGACTATTCACATCACGCTAGTCTAGTACTGCTAATTAACACGATGACTTGTGTTACATGTCTACTTTTATTGCATGTCTAATAGCAAAAGAAATATATTTAACATTTTTGAAGATTAATTTATTTTGTCGGGTTAGGGAAACAAAATGTACGATGCGCGCACAGACCGTGAACAAAAACTGACCCTGAAGATATCTATAGACAACATTTTAGTTTTCGTTGATTCGGTTTAGAGTTCGATGATATATATAAATATTAACGGGCGAACGCTCAGACTAGATAACCACTTGGTTGAGCTGGAGGTGGAACTGGGAAAAATCCGATGATACGTTCTGGGGCTATGTGAAGTCCGAAGACATGGTGAGGACACCATAATTCTGCCATCGGGTCACCAATAGGTGAATATTTATGAAAATGGAATACCATTCCAGGGAAGGCGACACCCCTTCACAAGGCGGCGTGAGATTGAAGTGTGTCGGGTAGGGTGGCCTTAAAATCACACAAGTATACGCACCAACCTCGACGCATTCCGATGACGACGTGGAGACAACATATGAGGATGTCCCAAAGGCCTTACATAACACCTGTAAGGCCCACTTCAATGTTGTTAAGGGGGACTTTAAATCCAAGGTGGGTACAAAATGGTGTCAAATTGATTCTGGGAGCACATGGAGCCGGAAGTCGGAATCGCAGGGGGCAAATGCTGGTAAACTTCCTCGAGAATCTCTCCTTAAGGAATTTATATGTTTAGAAGAAGACCTATAGGAAACGGACATGTCAGAGCCCCGATACTGTGACAAGGAACGAGATTGACTTTATTGTGACGGACCGAAATATTATTCAGCATATACTTAGGGATGTCTCCGTAATCAACAGGTTTAAAACCGGAAGTAATTATCGGTTGGTTAGAGGCCCTCTGGATATAGGCTTTTGACACCAGCGTGTCCGGTAGTACAATCGTCACTCCGACCTAACTTCCGACTAACCATGGTAGGTTCCCAATAATTCCAACTGGTATTAAAAAAACAGTTCGATGCCCTAGATATGTCGGAAACTACAATGGAAACTGGTTACATGCGGGGCGTGGGCGAAGGATATTGTAGTAGTACGTATACGAGCAGGAGATCCAAACTCTCGGTTGAGACGCTTGGACTTATGTCGGAACGCGAGGCACACAATGACATTACGTCTGCCGATGTTAAGCTTCTTTGAAAGCGAAACCGCACACTAATACGCCGAGACCTCCGCTGCTCAAATACGCAACGGGTTACCGAAGCGATTGAGCAAAACAGAGGGTCGAAGGTTTTTGTGGAGAAACTTGGAAGAAGCCATCTTGCAAAGGTTAGGACTGATTCTGGGGTTACCGTTTCCTCTAAGCGTGGGATATGTCGCACGCACCTCATCCCGATATCCTAAACAACCATCCGCGTGCAAGTCTAACCCGACATTTGTCAGGTGATCTGCCGGACGTCAGCTTGAGTGAGACTAGTCTGGCTCTTGTGCAACTTAAAGGCAAGGGGAAACGGTCCGGGGAGGGACGGAAATACAGTTGAGCTTCTTAGAGAAGGAGGCGAACCTGTATTAAGAGAGCTAAAAAAGATTTTTAATTTCGTCCTTCAGCGGGGCGTACATCCCGGGGCATGGCATGGAAGTGACGTTGTTTTGTTTTATAATGAGGGTCACCACTTCTTCAAAATCACAGACCAATTTCACTTCTCGGACATATTTACAAGTTGCTCTCAAGAGTCATGTTATTTCCCCGAAACTTTCTCTTTAAGACTATAAACTGGGCAGATTGCGGCATAAATATTCACGGCGAGTACCTTTCACATCTTCGTTTCGCCGACGATATTATTGCATGGACCGAATCCTTGGAGAGCTTGCAGGAAATGTTGCACAGCCTAAATGAATCCTCCCGACTTATTGGCCTTAGGATGAACTTGGACAAGACGAAGTTCATGTTTAATGAACACGTTCTCCCTAGGCCCGTTAACGTCGATGGTGCTATTCTCGAAGTCGTAGACGAATACGTACCTTGGGCAATTATTGCAATTAGGTAGATATAACTTCGAAAAAGAAGTTGATAGAAGGATTCAGTTGGGTTGGGCAGCATTCCGGAAGCTTCGTCACATTCTCACGTCGCCTATACCTCACAGCTTGAAGACGAAAGCCTTCAACCAACGCTTTCTCCCCGTGATGACCAACGGGGCCGAAATATGGCATCTTAATTTAGAACTGGACTAGAAGTTTGCGGCAGCAACGGGCTATTAAATGTGCTATGTTCGGTGTTTCTCTGTTCGTAACGAAGTCATAAGGCAGAGAACTAAAGTGTCCGATATCACGCGATGAATAGGCTCGCTGAAGTGGCAATGGGCTGGTCACAAATCGTAAGAACAGATGGCAAATGGGCCAGTGAGGTTCTGGATTGGAGGCCGCGTTCAGGAAAACGAAGTGTTGGTCGACCTGGTGCTGTGGCTGGTCCGGGATGGATGCGAGTAGCAGGAGATCGGTCGTCTTGGCGTTCATTGAAAGAGGCCCACGTCCAGCAGTGGATCGATAAGTGCTGATAATGATGATGATGATGATACATGAATTTATAAAACGTAACATTAGAGTACCAAATTAGTTTGCAAACGTATTAATAAAACTGACAGCATGACTGTTTAGGTAGCGTCTAACTACTACAACTCGATTTCAAACAAATATTATCTAGTTACGAGTATCTATCTATCTTCTTAATTATATCTATATATTTTATATAACTCAACTGTTCCTGTGTAACTAATTGACTGAACAACGCACAATCAAAACGACTCGCTATTGAGTGACTGACTGACCAGGCACAATCAAAACTACTCATTACTGAGTGACTGACTGACTGAAGAACGCACAATCAAAACTACTCGTCACTTAGTGACCGTTTGACTCACAGACAACTCGCAGCCAAAACTACTGTATCTGGAAACTTGAAATTTAGTTCAGAGGTTTCTTTCGTGATGAAAGTGAGCACTAAGAAGGAATTTTTAGAAATCCAACCCCTAAGAAGTAGTTTATAATATGTAATTTTAGCATGTTACATGGGTGAAACCGCAGTGTGCTGCTGGTCTTTTATAACATATATATCAAGGTGCCCTAGAACTGTTTGACTGTATGTAATCAATTCTCTCAAAATCTACTAAACGGGTTTTCATGCAGTCTACACATTCAGGGGCTTGAGAGTGGCTATTGACCGTTAGCTATGGCCCTCAAAGAGGGAGGCCCACGTCCAGCAGTGGACGTAGTCCGATCTATGACGATGATGATGAATATTAAACTGTCTGAATGTGTAACAGAAAACTCACTGAAAAAATATTATGAAAAATAATACATTTAATCGGAACATAGCCATTGTAACGCCGAGTATGGATGTATAATGTTACTGCTATTTGTTACATAAGGTTGATGATTACTACTTATGTGTAACGACGAGTATGGATGTATAATGTTACTGCTATTTGTTACTTTAGGTTGATGATTACTACTTATATGTAACGACGAGTATGGATGTATAATGTTACTGTTATTTGTTACTTAAGGTTAATGATTACTACTTATGTGTTACATGAGGTACGGGACTTATTATTTTTATTATCATATTATGTCTTTCTCAAAATAAGTGTCTATAAACCAAAACCTAAGGGTAAAGAACCCTTTGTGAGACTTGGTCCGTCTTTATAATTTGATTCCTCTAACGCTAAAATCCATGTCGCTATAAACAATTGCAAACAGACCATATAAATGGGTATACTGGAAACTACATAACATCCTTCTTTTCACTCGAGATAAAGCGGGGAAATTTAATTAGCAACAAGCTGACTGTCTGTGACAAGTTTGTAAATGACTAATGAATTCCCGAGTTCAATTTTTTGCATGCTACAATAATATAATGATATATTATTACGATAAATCTATTAACTTTACTACTGTGACCGTCACGTCGAGTTAAAACTATAAGTTGCCTTAAAATACTTGTACTTAGACAATAGTGTCGATATATTACTGTTCTATGAAACAATACTTAACCACCGAGCCTAATCAGTAAAGAAATACTATTGAATTAGGAACATATTTCTGCGTTGTATGATTTAGAGATGGGCGTTATGTAACGTAACCAGTTTCAGTAACTAGACAGCAAGCTAAGAACCGTATACATGGTTTTACGGACACAAATGTAACGATTATTCCACTGCAGTTTCCACCGCCTCTCCCTACCGGAAGGCGATCCGGTACATCCGACGACTATAGACGACGTGAATCTCTACATCAGAGTTCTCGTCTCTCGACGACCCGCCCTGACCATACGAAGTCAAATACAAAGTTCTCAAAATCATTTTACCTACACCTTCCCGTCGCCCCTTCGATGTCCTCCTCGCGGGATGCACGTTTCTCGACATATAGAAGGAAGCCATTGAGATCGGTGTTCTAGACCAGGTTAGCAAATAGGCTTGCCAGCCCTTGTTCCATAAGCTACCGTCCAATCGTCCTCATCAATTCGTTGGCTTCGCTGTACGAGAGAGTTCACTTTTCTTTTTTTTTTTTGGTGACGAAGGGGAATGCATTTACGCATGATACCTGGGAGCCCGGGTAGACCCCCAGACCTATGTTGGACTCGGCCATTGGGTAGC